>CM038672.1:129123620-129277335 GCA_021605145.1 Aegilops bicornis | reverse complement strand
TAGTATGACGACACATGGAATAGAGTACAGAAAATGGATAGGTATGGCATATACTCATATATGATGCTTAAACTAAGCGAGATGTTGTAACAAAGTAGAAGTAATGCAAGAGGTCGGATGCAAAATATGTGACCAATACAACCTTGCCAAGTTAGAGCATGCACCTTGATGGGTGAATAAGATAGGCCATCCTCCACCATGCCAAGTTTGTTAGCCCGATGGATTGTTCGCAATATTCCTCTCGATGCCCATTCTCATATTCATTTTGATAATGTTCAATACCTTACATGCATGAAAACATAAAAACAAGTGAGATTATCTTTGTAATGCAGTGATTCTAATCCAATACTTCCTCCTGTAAAACCCTTTGTGCTATCGCTGCAATTCTTCTAAGAGGTGCCATGCATGCTGTAATTTTGTGTGCATTAATATAATTTGGCCTACTACTCAAAATATGAGAGCTCTAGAAGTGATGATACTTCCGATGACAACTTCAACATATAGTAAAAAGAAGAACAAGTCGACTGACTGTGATTCAAAATATACTAAGGGAGAATAACTCGACCTGACCAGTCAATCGCAAGAGAAGAGGATCATCTTAAAGAAGAGTAGAAGAGCAAGAAGATTGAAGATATTACAAGTCTTTCTATACAATGTCGGTTGGCCACTCGTGATGAACCCGAGGCGCAAATACTATTCCTTCCGATCTCTCCATATGTGGCTCACATGCATTTCGAAACTACAGTAGGAACATTTAGCTGACCAATTAAACATCTCTCCGTTTTACTAATATCAGCATAATATCATATTTGAATTTGTGCAACAAAGCTTGTTTAGCTCGATGGGTGGAGCGTGCTATTACGACACTAACCACGTGGCTGATCGTGGTCATCATAAAATGGGAAACCGTAAGCATGATGAGTATAGTGTTGACCGTGGCGATTGGGATGGCGGATCTGAAGCTGCAAACCACGCATAAAGGGTAGTTAGCAACCGATATTTGCTTTGAAATAACAACTAAGATTTGGTATGGACAAGAAAATCTGAGTCGACAAGTGACAAAGAAATGCAATTCTGATGTCTCTCTATATGTCGCGACATGCATTTGGAAACTCAAGTGGGACCTTTAGCTAACCAATTAAATGTGTCTGTTAACTAATATCAGTATCATATCATCATATTTCAACAACTAAGCTTTGGAATTTTGAGTGTTGTGTTGTTTAGCTTGAAGGGTGGAGTAATGCTAGTATGACAAAAAGCACCTACGCAGATCATAGTAGAGTAGATAAAATGGGAAAACCCTAAGCATCAAGAGTAGAATCAGAAAGTGGAACTAGCTGGACGATTGGGTGGCGCACATGCTTTTCGAAACGAACATAGGAACATTAGGTGACCAATTACACGTTGTGTATTTTAGTAATATGTGCATCATATCAGCTTCGTATTTCAACACGGGAGCTTTGGAATTATGAGTGGCATGTTGTTTTAAGCTTTATGGGTTGAGGTCTTGAGGAAGCAGATGCTAGCGACACGAAGCGGTTGAAGCACCCTCGATGATGGTAGTGAATATAAAGGGTATGAGTATAGTTACCGTGACATGGCGGATCTGAAGGTGCAAACCGGACAAAGCTACTTCGCAACCAATGTTTGCATTCAACTAGCCACTATGATTTGGTACGGACAAGAAAAGTACAGTAAACAATTTAAGATCTATTTTCCGGGTGAGATCAATAACTTAAGCACATATGGAAGAGTACCACCTCTCTTGCGACACCGTGTAGGCCCTCGATACATTGAGGTCTTTGCGGGTGCGATGGCTGTCGGCGGGAAGAAGACTTTAGATGGCGAAGGCGGGTCGAGAGGATAAATTCTGTTGCCGTGGGCGAAGCGGTCGTAGGGCAACAGCGGCAAAGTGGATGATGGCGCCGATGAAGAGAGACGCGATGAAAGGATCTGGTCGGCGCCGTGGATGAGAGACTTCCATCTCTTGCAGTGGACGACGAGGTAGGGGTAGCGGCTCCGACAAGGTGGAGGATGGGGTGGCGGACGGTGGAGGCTGGCCGCAGTGGGGAGGTTGTCGTGGCGCCGACGGTGTATGAATGGGGAAATGGAGGGAGGGGATCTCAAACTTTTGGACACGCTTATGCGAAATGTGGGAAATTCTGAACTTATCCCCGCTTAAAATTTCTACATCACGGCGGCTACCGGGATAGGACAAGAATCTCGCAGATTCCAAATATTTGCTCTAGAACGCCCGGGCGAGGAGAGGGTGTTTTGTCATTTATCGGTTACGCCCCACGGTGTATGAACGCAAGTCGACAGTAGGCGGTTGTGTCACGCCCGAGGAAGTTACACATCCTCTATTTAAAAATATTATTACATCGCTTTTGGACGAGGAGAGTTTGTTTTGTCACTTCAATTATGGATGGAATGGGGAAATGGAGGGAGAGACATATGTCTATCGGACGAGCTTGAATCAAATGTGTTTACCTACCACGCTTGATGCCCATCGCGGTCTCGGGAATAAGGCTCACAGCTGTCGTACCACGCCCCATCGGGTTGGCTAGTCTACTTCCCCATCGGCAGCTCGTAAATCCTGGCCGATAAGTGATGTCAAGTGTCGTGGGTAGACACTAATTTCCATCTCGCAAACATCTTCAGAGCTTTTGGGCAAGCTCCACAAATGATAGTAAGTGGGTGTTTAAATAGTAACCGTTTCGCTCAAAACTTGGGGAGAATTAGCATTCATGTTTGCCCTGGGCCTGGCTTAGCAAACTGAATCCAAATCAAGTTTTTATTAGATTACGAATATCCATAGAGTTAATTCCTATCGCTTTGTTATTTATTTCTTGAAAGCAATAAACAAAGATTTATTTTCACCTTTATATATGATTCTGATTTAGGAAATGCCCGAAGTGATCTTCGAATTGAGTAGGTTGGATACACTTTTGAGTCAAACAGTTTATTTCTATCCAATACAATATGCTTCACCACGATTTAAAAACAATTCACCTTATGTCAATCATACAAGTCTTGAGGATTAACTTCGCCATTTAAAAAATTCGGATCTATTACAATACATAAGGACAACTTATAGTGGGTCTTACAACATAATCCATTCGGAGACATGACACTACATGCAAGTACAATAATCTGGCAATGACAATTTCAACTGCTATCTAAAGAAGAACCGGGATTACCCCTGGGCTTGAGATATGCGGCAACAGGACCTCCTTCGCCTTCAAATGTAACATTCTTACTTCCTCCAATTCTTGGGTTGCTTGCATAATGCGTGCAGTGCTAATTGCATAATTTCCAGACTTCAAGATCGTAGATTACCTCATTCATGACAGCCACACCATCTCTTACGCCTCTACGGTAGAGCCTCAAGAACTATAATATCTCGTAAGGTCGATCGCTTCTCAAATTTTGTGTTGCCTACGAATTGCTACCATCTGGTAACATGGATGGCAATAATCGCTTCCACAAATAGATTCTTGGGTTGTACATTGTGTCATAGATGTGACGGCATCCACCGAAAGGTTTCCATGGGACATAAGTAAAGAGATAGTTATCACATGATTTAAGCGATAGCTTACATGGTAAACTACATACGAATTATTGCCGAGCATGGCAAGCTATATTTAAATGGTTCGAAGCAGCATCAGCTGAAAAGAAATTAAAATGGTAAGATGAAACTAGGTACGTAAGTGGCAAATAAACGACATCCGCCAGTCCCATCTAGTTAGTTTTTGCTAGCTCCCTGGTTCATTTTCCTCAAAAAACAAAAACTCTTTTGAACTATCATACCACTAGTGGACTTTAATCGGGATTAAACGGGACCTGAAGTTGACATCCCTAGTTGAAAGCGGGAGTGTACCACTGCTATATTTAAGTTGCCAAGGCATCTAAGCAGCTTGAAATAATCTCGAGAAAAGCAAGCACTTAACAGCAGGGCCTCATATAAACTACACGTAAGACAAAGATCTTGTGATGAAGTTGAGAGGAATAGTTAAGTACTCTAATGAACTAGGCATGTATTTCTTTACTTTATAGTACAAACAGGCATTGTCCGACATATTGGCCAACTTCGGTATAGCGTAACAAGTAACAAACAAGCATTCGAATAAGCAATACAAAGAAAGCATAACCGAATCTATTTGTTATTCTGTAGGATTATAGGTTGATGGCACAAGCCAAGAAAGCAGCCCACACGCATTACATTTCACATGTACTAAAACACACCGGGCTTACCATATATTCTTTGTGAAGCCTCAAGCATCGTTGGAATGTTCTTGAAGATATAAATACGACATCCCGTGGTTGCAAACTTGTTGTAGTTTATTCTCGCACCCTCTATTTAGGTAAATTAATTAATTTTAATCGCATGCACCTTTGCTCGAATTGATCATCAATGGTTCATCTAAACTAATGAAATAAGGTGTGTGCATACACTACAATATATTCGGCTTCCCTCTATTTTTAGCATGTTATAATTCAAGGTGCCACTCAAAGAACAAATATTTTGCTTGATGGGGTTGGCAGGCTCCACAATTAATAGAAGCATCAAATTAGTCATGCAACTTGGGAAGATCAAGAACACACAAAAAAGTAATGAACAGAGGCTCTTAGCAGTGATGTAATAGCTAGCATCGTAAAAATGTAGGGTAAAACGAACAAAACCAGTGAACCACATGCTAGTTTGCCGATGTGTAATTAAGCATAGAGAACATGAAGCGAAGCCCGATGGAACCAACAGTGGCATCAAACAACACCATTATCATAAATATAGCATGCAAGAAGTAAAATAGTAGGCGTTGATATCTAGGAAGTACAATAATACTTAGGACCAAAACTAAAGCATATTAACTATATGTGCAATCGTTATGTAATTTAGCACATGTAACATGTTCACCGCCGTAAGTATGGCCCTCTGATGTGCAAGTGAGAATCAACGCCTCATGAAAAAAACCAATGATGCCCTCAAGAAATTCAAAGGTGTGGTGCTTTATGCTAAGAAAGTGAACGTGAGGCGCGCCGGTAGTTGGATAATAGTACCCATTCTCTGTGGCGTATGGGTATCGTTGGCATACTTGATAGCTAAGGATCATCGATGGTGCTCGTAAGGTTGAGCTTGAGTTTGGGTCACTGTCGCCCTCAGCTGAAGTTGCAAGGCTCGATTATACGATTGCGGCGCGTAATGTCGACATACACAAGAAAGCTCATCTGGTGGGTAAGTGAACACTTGCACAATAAAAGAGAAAACCGAAGGAGTACAGATCGTGAAATAACTGGATGAGGTTGCGTGCATCGACAAAGCAGTGGCGGTGGAGTTGAATATGGCGTCCGTGGGCCGGAGCTGGGTCCGGTGGGCGACCTAAGACTTACATGTAGCGGGCGTGTTATGCAAAGGCTTTCGTGAGGCGGATGATTGCTGGCAGGGACGAGGGCTTGTATGAATAGCCATTAAGGGACTCGACGAGGGAGTCGATGAAGGGCCTACACTATGGTGGTGGACGAGGCGCCCAGTTAAGCAGATCCGTGCGGTGGACCATGATGGCGATCCAAGGAGATCCGAGCGGTGTATGTCAACAATCGGAAGCTGCCCGGTGAAGTGGTTGATACGCCTCCAACGTATCTATATTTTTTTGATTGCTCCATGCTATATTATCTACTGTATTTTGGACATTATTGGGCTTTATTATTCACTTTTATATTATTTTTGGGACTAACCTATTAACTGCGTGGCCCAGCCCTGCGTAATTGCTATTTTTTTGCCTATTTCGTGAAGTTTCGCGTAAAAAGGAATATCAAATGGAGTCCAAACGGAATGAAACATTCAGAACGTGATTTTTAGGAAGATTATGATCCAGAGACTTGGACCCCACGTCAAGGAAACAAGGAGGAGGCCACGAGGTAGGGGTGCGCCTACCCCCAAAGCGCCTCTCTACCCTCGTGGGCCCCTTGTTGCTCCACCGACGCATTCTTCCTCCTATATATACCCACGCATTCTCAAACGATCGTAACAGAGCCAAAAACCTAATTCCACCAATTTAACCTTCTCAGATCCACGAGATCCCATCTTGGGGCCTCGTTAGGAAGCTCCACCGGAGGGGAGCATCCATCACCGGAGGGCTTCTACATCATCATAGCCTCTCCCGATGAAGTGTGAGTAGTTTACCTTGCACCTTTTGGGTCCATAGTTAGTAGCTAGATGGCTTCTTCTCTCTTTTTGGATCTCAATACAATGTTCTCCCTCTCTCTGCGTGTGGGAGATCTATTCGATGTAATCTTCTTTTATGTGTGTTTGGTACTGAGACTGATGAATTGTGGGTTTATGATGAAGTTTATCTATGAACAATATTTGAATCTTCTGAATTCTTTTTATGTATGATTGGTTATCTTTGCAAGTCTCTTGAATTATCAGCTTGGTTTGGCCTACTAGATTGATCTTTCTTGCAATGGGAGAAGTGCTTAGCTTTGGGTTCAATCTTATGTGTCCTTTCCCTGCAAAGGATGTGAGGGGCAGCAAGGCACGATTGTATTGTTGCCAATGAGGATAACAAGATGGGGTTTTATCATATTGCATGAATTTATCTATCCTCTACATCATGTCATCTTGCTTAAGGCTGCTACTCGCTGTTTTCTTGAACTTAATACTCTAGATGCATGCCGGATAGCTGCTCTCTCGATGAGTGGAGTAATAGTAGTAGATGCAGGAAGGAGTCGGTCTACTTGTCTCGGACGTGATGCCTATATACATGATCATAACTAGATATTCTCATAACTATGCTCAATTCTGTCAATTACTCAACAGTAATTCGTTCACCCACCGTAAAATACTTATGCACTTGAGAGAAGTCACTAGTGAAACCTATGGCCCCCGGGTCTATCTTCATCATATTAATCCTCCAACACTTAGTTATTTCCTTTGCTTTTTTACTTTGATTTTATTTTACTTTGCATCTTTATCACAAAAATACCAAAAATATCATCCTATCATATCTCACTCTAAGGAAGTGACCGTGGAAGGATTGACAACCCTTTATCATGCTCGGTTTGCGATGGAGTTATTTTATTTTGTGCAAAAGTAGGGACGCGGTAGCCTCCTACTTTGGATTGATACACGTTGGTTCTCAAAAACCGAGGGAAATACTTTACGCTTACTTTTCTGATCACCATTTCCTCTTCAAGGAAAACCAATGCAGATTCTGCTCAAGAGGTACCAAAGTGGTGAGTTGGCGGTGGGGTTCCAAGGTGCGGAAGGTAGATCCGTCAGGGTGTGAGGTCCACTGCTGCGGGGCGGAAGGACTAGATCGGCGCTTGCCGTGGTCAGGGGGTCGGGGAGGGTGATACGCTCCAACGTATCTATAATTTTTGATTGCTCCATGCTATATTATCTACTGCTTTTGGGCAATATTGGGCTTTTATTATCCACTTTTATATTATTTTTGGGACTAACCTATTAACCGGAGGCCCAGCCCGAAATTGCTCTTTATGCCTATTTCAAAGGTGTTTCGAGGAAAAGGAATATCGCATTTTGAGTCAAAACAGAACGAAATCAACTGGAGAAGTTATTTTTTGGAAGGAAAGCCACCAGATAGACTTGGACTCTATGTTAGAAGATACGGAGCTGGCTACCCCGAGGGTGGGGCGCGCCCCACGCCCTCGTGGGGCCCCGGCTCCACCGACGCACTTTGCACCCATATATACCCACGTATCGTAAAACTTCCACAACAAAGATTAGATCGGGAGTTCCGCCACCAAGAAAACCTCCAGAGCCACCAAAACCAGTCGGGACCCTTTTCCCAAGACCCCAGTGCTCGAGGGGGGGAACCTCACCGGTAGCCATCTTCATCATCTTGGCGCCTCCATGACGCAGGAGGGAGTAGTTCACCCTCGGTGGCTGAGGGTATGTACTAGTAGCTATGTGTTTGATCTCTCTCTCGTGTTCTTGATTTGGCACTCCATCTTGATGTATAGCTTAGCTTTGCTATTATAGTTGGATCTTTATGTTTCTTCTTCCCCTCTACTCTCTTGTAATGGATTGAGTTTTCCCTTTGAAGTAATCTTATCGGATTGAGTCTTTAATGATTTGAGAACACTTGATGTATGTCTTGGCTGTCGCGTGTATCTGGTGGTGACAATGGGATATCACATGATTCACTTGGTGTATGTTTTGGTGATCAACTTATGGTTCCGCCCATGAACCTATGCATAGGGGTTGGCACATGTTTTCGCTGTGATTCTCCTGGCCGAAACTTTGTGCACTCTTTTGAGGTTCTATGTGTTGGTTTGAATAGATGAATTGAGATTGTGTGATGCATATCGTATAATCATGCCCACGGACACTTGAGGTGACATTGGAGTATCTAGGTGACATTAGGGTTTTGTTTGATTTGTATCTTGAGGTGTTATTCTAGTAGTTCTAACTCTAGGGCTATTTGTGACATTTATAGGAATAGCCCAACGGATTGATTGGAAAGAATAACTTTGAGGTGGTTTCGTACTCCTACCACCATAATCTCTTCGCTTTGTTCTCCACTATTAGTGACTTTGGAGTGACTTCCTTTGTTGCATGTTGAGGGATAGTTATATGATCCAATTATGTTATTATTGTTGAGAGAACTTGCTCTAGTGAAAGTATGAACCCTAGTCCTTGTTTCCAACGCATTGCAATGCCGCTATCGCTCACTTTTACCACTTGTTACCTTGCTGTTTTTATATTTTCAGATTACAAAACCTATATCTACCATCCATATTACACTTGTATCACCATCTCTTCACGAACTAGTGCACCTATAATGATTTACCATTGTATTGGGTGTGTTGGGGACACAAGAGACTCTTTTGTTATTTGGTTGCGTGGTTGCTTGAGAGAGACCATCTTCATCCCACGCCTCCCACGGACATTGGATAAACCTTAGGTCATCCACTTGAGGGAAATTTGCTACTGTCCTACAAACCTCTGCAGACTTGGAGGCCCAACAACGTCTACAAGAAGAAGGTTGTGTAGTAGACATCAAGGGAAGGGAGGGCTCTGGGAAGAAATGTTGGGGGCAAAGAGGGAAAACAATGGAGTTACCAAAGCAGCCCTTTTTCCGCTCATGTGGCAGGGTAAAACAAGAATATCGTGAGGGCTAAACTTTTCTAGCACGAGATATTTCGATGTGAGCCAGAAGTTTGAGCTTTTGGGCGCTACCGAAATTATATTCTACTCTTGTACTACGTCGACTATGATATCATGGCTGAGAATTTGTTTGTTTTGCATGCAAAAAAAGTGCAAGTTTTGAAAATCAATGTTTCCAACTCGAAACTTAGATTGTCCATTCAATTCAAATATGGACCATTGAGCTACTACAAGCAAATACCATCATACGGTCCAATTCAAATGAAATTCCAAATGTGTTTATCCTAAATATGATGACAAAAGCAAAAATGTGTATGTTTATGAATAAAGTGGATGATTATAAAGTTTGAACATGCCCGTATGTGTATATCTCTAGGTTTGATATATGAATTTGAAATCATGAAATCCCGACTTAAAAAATGTACCTCCATTTAAATGAATTACAAAAGCTAATGATGGAGTCAATTCCAAAATTCCAATCTTAGATTTGTAATTCGGTACATCAAAGTATATCACGATGTTCAAAAGTATCGTTATCTCATAGTCCAAACTGTGAAACAAATTGATCAACCTTGAGTGCACACACTATTGACCATGTATATCTCACCACGCTTAAAGTCCTCAAATATAGACACCTCACTCTTTATCTAAAGCCAACCCCCCCTCGTCAGCCCACCCCCACCCTGCCGCCCACCCACCCCCCCCCACACACACAGAGAAGTCATTCTCTCCCCAAACACCAACACACGAGCACATTAACACCCTCTCTCTTCTAAATTTTGGACCCCAATTTAGGTCTCTACATTATTTTGTCTCTTGGGCATGCACATCTCTTCCCCCACTCTCTAGCTAGGACTCCCCAACATCTCTCTTTCCCCAAGCACACACACTATGTAGAGTGTATCTTTCCCATACACACAAAAACGTCACCCCCAAATGTCTATCTCCCTAGTTATGTGGTTCTCGACACCACCTCACACACCACCCCCACTGCAAAACAAGCACACTTTGTCTCCCTTGTGCACCACTCTCCTCTTTTCTATCTCTCCCACATGCGGACCCGCCTAGCTCCTCCCTCGTATACATATATGTCGTGACTTCTTTCCATAGCTTCCTAATGTATAATCGTTTCGATCTTGCACATTGTTCTCTACACCATCTATTTTAGATCTCTCATGAAGTCCCTATCACACACGCCGATGACTCACTTCCATTGCGCCTCCGCACATAGGCCAATTTCAAACAACATCACCATTGTCTCCCTATCTATACACCATTTATGGACACAAACGCCTCTATCGCCTCTCTTCCTCTCTCTCTCTCTCTCTCTCTCTCTCTCCGCCGCTAGCTCTCTCTCTCTCTCTCTCTCTCTCTCTCTCTCTCTCTCTCTTGCTCTCACACCCCTCTCCACACAATCTCGATGTCTCTTCCAAATAGTCTGCTCCCCCTGCCCGCACTCCATGATATCCCGCTACTACACATTCACACCATTCCCTTCCCTTTATACTAGGTTTACATCATTAGTGCTCTCTCTACTACACATACACACACTCCTCTCACACACAAATGCGCCAAGACAAACACACACGTATCGCCAAGACAAACACCCATTAACTGGATCCTCATGTCTCCCCATGTCCAAGATATGTATCTCGTGACACTCACTCTTTAATTATGTATATGTGTCTCCATGTTACACAACACAAAGCCCCATGTACATGTCTCTCTCATCCTCCACACACATAGACACAAAGAATCAAGTATCATTGCCTCAGTCTCTAGACATATCACACACACGCACTGTCTCTCTCTCTTGCAAACACGCTCAACAAGGGTTTCCCCGTGAATAACTTACTGTCTATTCATCAACAGTCGTGCCAGTACGGCGAACACGAGACGTGAAAAAGAACAAATCTACATGTGCTTAGACCACCTAGTATGACTACTAGGACTAGAGAAAGCCAAAAAGCTGCCACACCCCCTCCTTATCGGCTAAGGGAAAACCTTTGTTTTACACAACATAAGTCATTATTGTGCTAAGGCCTCACATGTTGAGGCATTGAATAGAATGTAGATGTTAGTTTATGGAAACAAGTATCGATAATACGCTTTGTATCTCCATACTTATATTTCTTCTCTTATAAAAACCGAGTTGGTGATGATGGTACGCTGCCATCTTGTAATATAGACCGTCCGATCTATATCTCGATCGATGGAAATTAAACTAAAAGATACCGCACCCCTCTCCACATTTACTGCACAAGGCCTTCCTCGCTTCATCCTTATCTCCAACAACCTCATTGTTGAGCAATTAAGAAAGGAAGCCTCTCGAACAATCGGCCTCGGTGGTCAGCCGCCGTCAATCCCCATGCCTCCGGCCATCCACCACCCAATCACCACCACGCCCACTCCTCTTCACCTTATCTCCTATTTCTCGAGATATCATTAGTTTTTAAACATGGGATTACTCCCGCATGGGTCAATCACAATGAGTGCTTTTATAAAAAATGCATCTTGATGTTCCGCAATGCACGGATCTTGCTAGTACTCCTACTGTAAGACTAAGTTGGTGATGATGGTGTGTCCGCCATCCGTCGCTTGTGACCATTAGATCTACATCTAACGTAATGTGAGGTAAGTTGTTGCCTTTTCTCAAAACATCCCACCCGCTTCTACCAATTTGCAGAAAAACCCATAATTAGTATCTTAAAACCAACCAATCCATCCTCCCCGACCTCACCAAAACAGCCCAAGGAATATATTCTAATTGAAACATAATATATCTCTAGTGATATATGAAGGAAATATGCCCTAGAGGCAATAATAAAGTTATTATTTGTTTCCTTATATCATGATAAATGTTTATTATTCATGCTAGAAATTGTATTAACCGAAACATAATACATGTGTGAATACATAGACAAACAGATAGTCACTAGTAAGCCTCTACTAGACTAGCTCATTAATCAAAGATGGTTGTGTTTCCTAACCATAGACATGTGTTGTCATTTGATTAATGGGATCACCTCATTAGAAGAATGATGTGATTGACATGACCCATTCCGTTAGCTTAGCACTTGATCGCTTAGTATATTGCTATTGCTTTCTTCATGACTTATACATGTTCCCGTAACTATGAGATTATGCAACTCCTGCTACCGGAGGAACACTTTGGGTGCTACCAAACGTCACAACGTAATCGGGTGATTATAAAGGAGTACTACAGGTGTCTCCAAAGGTACTTGTTGGGTTGGCGATTTCGAGATTAGGTTTTGTCACTCTGATTGTCGGAGAGGTATCTCTAGGCCTTCTCGGTAATACACATCACTTAAGCCTTGCAAAGCATTACAACTAATGAGTTAGTTGTGAGATGATGTATTACGGAACGAGTAAAGAGACTTACACGTAATGAGATTGAACTAGGTATTGGATACCGACGATCGAATCTCGGGTAAGTAACATACCGATGACAAAGGGAACAACGTATGTTGTTATGCGGTTCGACCGATAAAGATCTTCGTAGAATATGTAGGAACCAATATGGGCATCCAGGTTCCGCTTATTGGTTATTGACCGAGAATGGTTCTAGGTCATGTCTACATAGTTCTAACCCGTAGGGTCCGCACGCTTAAGGTTACGATGAAAGTTTTATTATGAGTTTATAAGTATTGATGCAATCAAGGTTGTTCGTGAGTCCCGGATGTGATCACGGACATGACGAGGAGTCTCGAAATGGTCGAGACATAAAGATTGATATATTGAAGCCTACATTTGGACATCGAAGTGTTCCGGTGAAATCGGATTTACCGAGTAACGGGAGGTTACCGAACCCCCCGGGAGGTCCATGGGCCTAATGGGCCATAGGAGAGAAGAGGAAGGGCCAGCCAAGGTGGGCTGCGCCTCCCCTCTAGTCCGAATAGGACAAGGAAGGGCGGCGCCCTCCCTCTTCCCCTCCTCCAATCCTAATCCAACTAGGAGAGAGGGGGAGTCCTACTCCGTGGGAGTAGGACTCCTCCTGGTGCGCCTCCCCTAGGGCCGCCACCTCCCCTTGCCTCCTTTATATATGCGGGGGCACCCCAAGACACACAAGTTGATCTACTGGATCTTTCCTTAGCCGTGTGCGGTGCCCCTTCCACCATATTCCACTTCGGTCATATCGTCGCGGAGCTTAGGCTAAGCCACACGGAGAAGTCATATCGTCGCTGGAGCTTAGGCGTAAGCCTGCGCCGGTGAGCATCAACATCGCCACCACGCCCGTCAGGCCGACGGAACTCATCCTCGACACTTTGCCGGATCGAAGTCCGAGGATCGCCATCGAGCCGAACATGTGCGTAACTCGGAGGTGCCGTGACGCTCGGTGCTTGGATCGGTCGGATCGTGAAGACGCATTTATCACATCAACCGCTAGTTATAACGCCCGCCGGGTCTCACGCAGGGTACGTGGGATTTTACACTCTTCCTCTCGCTATGCCATCACCATGGTCTTGGCGTGATCAGAGGAATTTTTTTGAAATTACCACGCTCCCCATCGCGGGCATCCGAGCCTGGTTTTATGCGTTGATGTCATATGCACGAGTAGAACACAAGTGAGTTGTGGGCGATATAAGTCATACTGCTTACCAAAGCATGTCATACTTTGGTTCAGCGGTATTGTGAGATGAAGCGCCCGGACCGACATTACGCCAGACGCTTACGCGAGATCTGGTTTCACCGCCTCGAGCACTCGTTGCTTAAAGGTGACCGTGGTGTCTGTCTCTCTCACTTTAGTTGAACCGAGTATGGCTACGCCGGTCCTTGCGAAGGTTAAACAGCACCAACTTGACAAACTATCGCTGTGGTTTTAATGCGTAGGTAAGAACGGTTCTTGCTCAGCCCGTAGCAGCCATCGTAAAACTTGCAACAACAAAGTAGAGGACGCCTAACTTGTTTTTGCAGTGGCATGTTGTGATGTGATGTGGTCAAGACGTGATGCTATATTTTATTGTATGAGATGATCATGTTTTGTAACCGAAGTTATCGGCAATCGGCAGGAGCCATATGGTTGTCGCTTATTGTATGAAATGCAAAAGCCATGTAATTGCTTTTACTTTATCACCAAGCAAGAGAGTTTATAGTCGAGAAGCAATAGTTGGCTTAGACGACAACATTGCTACGATGGAGATCAAGGTGTCGCTACGGTGGCGATTTATGGTGATCATGACGGTGCTTGGCGATGGAGATCACAAGCACAAGATGATGATGACCATATCATATCACTTATATTGATTGCATGTGATGTTTATCCTTTATGCATCTTATCTTGCTTTGATTGACGGTAGCATTATAAGATGATCTCTCACTAAAATTATCAAGAAGTGTTCTCCCCGAGTATGCACCGTTGCGAAAGTTCTTCGTGGCCGAGACACCACGTGATGATCGGGTGTGATAGGCTCTCACGTTTCAAATACGCTGGTGCAAAACAGCTTGCACACGCAGAATACTCAGTGTTAAACTTGACGAGCCTAGCATATAACAGATATGGCCTCTAACACCTGAGGAGACCGAAAGGTCGAAAGCGTGAATCATATAGTAGATATGATCAACATAGTGATGTTCACCATTGAAACTAATCCATCTCACGTGATGATCGGACATGGTTTAGTTGATATGGATCACGAATCACTTAGAAGATTAGAGGGATGTCTATCTAAGTGGGAGTTCTTAAGTAATATGATTAATTGAACTTAAATTTATCATGAACTTAGTCCCGGTAGTATTTTGCAAATTATGTTGTAGATCAATAGCTCACGTTGTTGCTTCCCTATGTTTTTTGCTTCCCTATGTTTTTTATATGTGTTCCTAGAGAAAAATTGTATTGAAAAATGTTAGTAGCAATGATGCGGATTGGATCCGTGATCCGAGGTTTATCCTCATTGCTGCATGTAAGAATTATGTCCGTAATGCACCGCTAGGTGACAGGACCTATTACAGTGAGCAAATGCGTATCGTTATGAACATTTGACTAGCTCAATATGATGACTACTTGATAGTTTAGTGCACCATACTTAACGGCTTAGAATCGGGACTTCAAAGGCGTTTTGAACGTCATGGACCATAAGGAGATGTTCCAGTGAATTGAAGTTAATATTTCAAGCAAATACCCGAGTTGAGAGATATGAAGTCTCCAACAAGTTCTATAGCTAAAAGATGGAAGAGAATCGCTTCAACTAGTGAGCATGTTCTCGATTGTCCGGGTACTTCAATCGCTTGAATCAAGTGGGAGTTAATCTTCCAGATAAGATGGTGATTGACAGTAATTCTCTAGTCACCATCACTAAGTTACTAGAACTTCGTGATGAACTATAGTATGCAAGGGATGACGAAAACGATTCCCGAGCTCTTCGTGATGTTGAAATCGACGAAAGTAGAAATCAAGAAAGAGCATCAAGTGTTGATGATTGACAAAACCACTAGTCTCAAGGAAAAGGGCAAAGGGAAGAAGGGGAACTTCAAGAAGAACGGCAAGCAAGTTGTTGCTCGAGTGAAGAAGCCCAAGTCTGGACCTAAGCCTGAGACTAAGTGCTTTTGCCGCAATGGAACTGGTCACTAGAAGCGGAACTACCCCAAGTATTTGGCGGATAAGAAGGATGGCAAAGTGAACAAAGGTATATTTGATATACAGATTATTGATGTGTATTTTACTAGTGTTCATAGCAACCCCTCGGTATTTGATACCGGGTTCAATTGCTAAGAGTAGTAACTTGAAACGGAGTTGCGTAATGAATGTAAACTAGTTGAAGGGGAAGTGACGATGAGTGTTGGAAGTAGTTCCAAGATTGATATGATCATCATCGCACACTCCCTATACTTTCGGGATTAGTGTGGAACCTAAATAAGTGTTATTTGGTGTTGAGCATAAATATGATTTGGATCATGTTTATTGCAATAATGTTATTCATTTAAGTAAGAGAATAAATTGTTGTTCGCTTACATGAATAAAACCTTATATGGTTACACACCCAATGAAAATGGTTCATTGGATCTCGATCATAGTGATACACATATTCATAATATTGAAACCAAAAGATGCAAAGTTAATAATGATAGTGCAACTTATTTGTGGCAATCGCCGCTTAGGTCATATTGGTGTAAAGCGCATGAAGAAAACTCCATGCCGATGGACTTTTGGAATCACTTGATTATGAATCATTTGATGCTTTCAAGTAACCGTGCCTTTTTGGGCAAGATGACTAAAACTCCGTTCTCCGGAACAATGCAACAAGCTACTTGACTTATTGGAAATAATACATACCGATGTATGCGATTCAATGAGTGTTGATGCTCGTGGCAAGTATCATTATTTTCTCGACCTTCACAGATGATTTGAGCAGATATATGAGTATATCTTCTTGATGAAACATAAGTCTGAAATAGTTGAAAAGTTCAAAGAATTTCAGAGTGAAGTAGAAAATCATCGTAACAAGAAAATAAAGTTTCGCGATCTGATCGTGGAGATAAATATTTGAGTTAATGTAGTTTGTTCTTCAATTAAAACAAAGTGGAATAGTTTCACGTACCACGCCACTGGAACACCACAACGTTATGGTGTGTCCGAACGTCGTAACTGTACTTTTATTTTGATATGGTGCGATCAATGATGTCTCTACCGATTTACCAATATCGCTTTTGGGGTTATGCATTAGAGACACCTGCATTCACGCTTAATAGGGCACCATCTAAATCCGCTGAGATGACACCGTATGAACTATGGTTTAGTAGTAAACCTAAGCTGTCGCTTTCTTAAAAGTTTGAGTTGTGATACTTATGTGAAAAAAGTTTTCACCTGATAAGCTCGAACCCAAATCGGAGAAGTGTGTCTTCATAGAATACCCAAAGGTAACTATTGGGTACACCTTCTATCACAGCATCCGAAGGCAAGTTTTTCGTTGTTAAGATGGGATCCTTTCTAGAGAAGAAGTTTCTCTCGAAAGAAGTGAATGGGAGGAAAGTAGAACTTGATGAGGTAATTGTACCTTCTCCCTTATTGGAAAGTAGTTCATCACGTAAATCAGTTCCAAAGTGATTCCTACACCAATTAGTGAGGAAGTTAATGATGATGATCATGAAACTTTAGATCAAGTTGCTACCAAACCTCGTAGAGGTCTTCCAGCAAAAATCCGCACTGAGTGGTACGGTAATCGTGTTCGAAGTCATGTTACTAGACCATGATGAACCTACGAACTATGAGGAAGCGATGATGAGCCCAGATTCCGCGAAATGGCTTGAGGCCATAAAATCTGAGATAGGATCCATATATGAGAACAAAGTATGGATTCTTGATTGACTTGCTCGATCAAAGCAAGTCAAGTAAAATAAATGGATCTTCAAGAGGAAGACGGATGTCGATAGTAGTGTTACTATCTACAAAGCTCGACTTGTCGCAAAAAGGTTTTCGACAAATTCAAAGTGTTGACTACAATGAGATTTTTCTCAATCAGTAGCGATGCTTAAGTCTGTCCGAATCATGTTAGCAATTGCCACATTTTATGAAATCGGCAAATGGATGTCAAAACTACCTTCTTCAATGGATTTATTAAAGAAGAGTTGTATATGATGCAACCAGAAGGGTTTTGTCAATCCTAAAGGAGCTAACAAAATGTGCAAGCTCCAGCGATCCATCTATGGACCTGCAAGCATCTCGAGTTAGAATAAACGCTTTGATAGTGTGATCAAAGCATATGGTTTTATACAGACTTTTTGGAGAAGCCTCAGATTTACGTGAAA
The DNA here is from genome assembly GCA_021605145.1 of Aegilops bicornis. NCBI lineage: Eukaryota > Viridiplantae > Streptophyta > Magnoliopsida > Poales > Poaceae > Aegilops > Aegilops bicornis. The sequence continues at coordinate 129,259,442 of CM038672.1, read as the reverse complement.
GTGAGTGGGAGCACTACAACATTTCCGATAAAGTATATGTGAATGACATATTGTTGATCGGAAATAATGTAGAATTATTCGCAAAGCATAAAGGAGTATTTGAAAGGAGTTTTTCAAAGAAGGACCTCGTGAAGCTAGCGTATAAATTGAGCATCAAAGATCTATTGAGATAGATCAAAACGCTTGATAAGTTTTTTCAATAAGTACATACCTTTGTCAAGATTTTGAAATAGTTCAAAATGGAATGTCAAAGAAAAGTTCTTGCATGTGTTGCAAAGGTGTGAAATTGAGTAAGACTCAAATCCCGACCACAGCAGTAAAATAGAAAAGAGAATGAAAGTCATTCCCTATGCCTCACCATAGGTTCTATAAAGTATGCTATGCTATGTACTGCAGACCTATTGTATACCTTTGCTCGAATTTGGCAAGGAAGTACAATAGTGATCTAGGAGTAGATCATGGACATTGGTCAAGAAACATCCTTAGCAAGGACTAAGGAAATATTTCTCGATTATGGAGGTGATAAAAGAGCCCGTCAGAAAGAGTTACATCGATGCAAGCTTTTTACACCGGTCCAGATGACTCTAAGTCTCAATCTGGATACATATTGTAAGTGGGAGCAATTAGCTAGAGTAGCCCTGCAAGTGCAGCATTGTAGACATAGAATATTTGCAAAATACATACGGCTTTGAATATGATGTAATTCGCTGACTAAGCTTCTCTCACGAGCAAAACATGATCATCCCTTAGTACTCTTTGGGTGTTAATCACATAGCGATGTGAACTAGATTACTGACTCTAGTAAACCCTTCGGGTATTGGTCACATGTCGATGTGAACTATGGGTGTTAGAATCATTACTGTGTAATCTAGATTATTGACTCTAGTGCAAGTGGGAGACTGAAGGAAATATGCCCTAGAGGCAATAATAAAGTTATTATTTGTTTCCTTATATCATGATAAATGTTTATTATTCATGCTAGAATTGTATTAACCGAAACATAATACATGTGTGAATACATAGACAAACAGATAGTCACTAGTAAGCCTCTACTAGACTAGCTCATTAATCAAAGATGGTTGTGTTTCCTAACCATAGACATGTGTTGTCATTTGATTAATGGGATCACCTCATTAGAAGAATGATGTGATTGACATGACCCATTCCGTTAGCTTAGCACTTGATCGCTTAGTATATTGCTATTGCTTTCTTCATGACTTATACATGTTCCTCGTAACTCATGAGATTATGCAACTCCGTTCTCGGAGGAACACTTTGGTGCTACCAAACGTCACAACGAATCGGGTGATTATAAAGGAGTACTACAGGTGTCTCCAAAGGTACTTGTTGGGTTGGCGATTTCGAGATTAGGTTTTGTCACTCCGATTGCTCGGAGAGGTATCTCTAGGCCTTCTCGGTAATACACATCACTTAAGCCTTGTAAGCATTACAACTAATGAGTTAGTTGTGAGATGATGTATTACGGAACGAGTAAAGAGATTTACCTGCAGAATCTAGATTGAACTAGGTATTGGATACCGACGATCGAATCTCGTAAGTAACATACCGATGACAAAGGGAACAACGATGTTGTTATGCGGTTTGACCGATAAAGATCTTCAGAGAATATGTAGGAACCAATATGGGCATCCAGGTTCCGCTATTGGTTATTGACCGAGAATGGTTCTAGGTCATGTCTACATAGTTCTCGAACCCGTAGGGTCCGCACGCTTAAGGTTACGATGAAAGTTTTATTATGAGTTTATAAGTATTGATGCACCGAAGGTTGTTCGGAGTCCCGGATGTGATCACGGACATGACGAGGAGTCTCGAAATGGTCGAGACATAAAGATTGATATATTGGAAGCCTACATTTGGACATCTGAACTGTTCCGGGTGAAATCGGGATTTACCGGAGTACCGGAGGTTACCGGAACCCCCGGGAGGTCCATGGGCCTAATGGGCCATAGGAGAGAAGAGGAAGGGCCAGCCAAGGTGGGCTGCGCCTCCTCCCCTCTAGTCCGGAATAGGACAAGGAAGGGGGCGCCTTCCCTCTTCCCCCTCCTCCAATCCTAATCCAACTAGGAGAGGGGGGGGAGTCCTACACCCCGGGGGAGTAGGACTCCTCCTGGTGCGCCTCCCCTAGGGCCGGCCACCTCCTCCTTGCCTCCTTTATATATCCAAAGGTGGGGCACCCCAAGACACACAAGTTGATCTACGGATCTTTCCTTAGCTGCAGCGGTGCCCCTTCCACCATATTCCACTTCGTCATATCGTCATGGAGCTTAGGCGAAGCCTCGCTACCGGAGAAGTCATATCGTCATGAGCTTAGGCGTAAGTCCCGCGTCGGTGGAGCATCAACATCGCCACCACGCCGTCAGGTCGACGGAACTCATCCCCGACACTTTGCCGGATCGGAGTCCGGGATCGCCATCGAAATGAACGTGGTGCGTAACTCGGAGGTGCCGTGACGCTCGGTGCTTGGATCGGTCGGATCGTGGAAGACGCACGACTACATCAACCGCTGCTGTTATAACGCTCGCTTTCGGGTCTCACGAGGGTACGTGGACGGACACTCTTCCTCTCGTTGTTATGCCATCACTATGGTCTTGCGTGATCGTAGGAAATTTTTTTGAAATTACTACGTTCCCCATCAATATATGTATATCAAAATTAGAGTGTTTTGTATCAAGTTTGTGAATAAGTATTATTCTAATTATGATTCGTTGCAACGCACATGAACATTGCTAGTGTTTTCAACCATGCAATTTTTCCCTAGTATTCCATAGTTTTGAGTTTTCCATCAAGTTATTAGTCACTCATGGTTGATATTTACTTTCAATCATGTACACATATGCACTATGTAACTAGCCTTGCTTATTGGATTGCAAAGCTTAACTTTCACTCCTACTTACAATATGTAGAGTATTTAACAAAATCCTACCACTTTCAACCAGCCCTAGGAAGAATCTATTGTAAAAAAATAGCAAAAACTTACCCAAAATTTCTTAATCCACGCCAAAAACTACTACCTACCGATTAGGTTAGTTTAAACCCATTTATGACAGGGTTGGCCCACACATCCGTGCTGACGAGGCAGCTTAAACTAACACATTTTGTTTGACCATTGACACGAGGGACCCACATCTGACCTTCTATCCTGTTACTCCCCCTCAAATCATTATTTTTCCTGAACATTACTTCAAATAGTACTAATGCGTGTTCGTCGGTGGCGCCGGTGATGAGCGAGTTGGCCGCCACTCCGCCGGATGGGCCGGACGCCGCGCTAGCCTCTGCACGGGTTGGCAGGCTGGCCCGAGCGTGACTCACAAGCACGAAGCGAAAGCAAGTCGCCGCTACCGGCCTTCGCCGAGCCAGATGGTTGGCCTTAGCGCTGCTGCTGAAAGCAATCCGCCAAGGCCGCCGCGCTAATCTAGCTAGCAAACCTTGCGCATAAGCAGCTGGACAAAGCTATCTTGGCTAGCTAGCGTCATGAGCGCCGGACGGAGTTGGCATCCGGATCGCCGCAAGATGGGCTCCAGATCGCCGCAGTTTTGACCTCACCTTCGCCGGTGGCGTGTAGTCAAGGCCCCATGGCCGAGGATGACTAGGTGGATGGGCCGGAGGTAGGAGGTCACTGGGATTTTTGTGCAGATCGACAAATATAACGCCTTGGTTAATAGAAGGCGTGGACTTAATGGGCGCATATGGGCTCTGCTTGGATACTCTAAGTCAAGGGTTAGATTCTAACCTCGAACTAACTCTAACCAAAGTGGTGTTTGGATGGCAGGGTTAGATTGACAACAAAATGTATCCAAACAGGCCATGGGTTGAACGTGCTCATAACGACATACTTTGTAGAGTAGTCGCTTGGTAGGGCCGTTGGTAAGAGCATGTACAATGGTTGATAAGGTAGTCTTATCTTAAGTCTGCCATGTATGCAAGTGGTAGTAGTTTCTTGGCATTATTAGTGGTTTCTTGCATTATTAGGGGTTTCTTGTAAGGAACAATGTACTACTAGCAACAAAAGGCGATTCTAGGTCGCGCTGTACTCCAACGAGTACTACTAGTGGTCACAGGAGTGTATACCTCGTTTTGTGGGTTCGATCCCGGCCGAACGCACGGTGGCCTTTTTTTAATAGTAACTTCGCTGCGAGCCAATATTTTACACGGGTAGTTTGAATTTTGAAGTCAAACGGACGTGCGGCACCACAATCTGGGTGCACTGGATAGCCTAGCCACATGAACGGGTTTTCCTTCCCAACATCTCGTGGATCGCGGTTTCGCTTCTAGCCGCACCTCGCTTGCAGCTTCCTCATCAGCTAGTAGCATATTTAAACTAGCGCCTCCCAATTAAGCCCGAGGAGCCGGAAAAGCCTGGCGAGGCATTGGGAACTATGCAATATGGCTCTGTACGTAGAGTGCTCTACTACTACTCTGTAGCTTGTGGTGTTGCACGCATGGAATTCACTCCATTATCGGCTCTACTATAAAAGAAATTCCTCTTGATGTGTTTTTTTTGAAACGGAGGCAAAAGCTTTGCTTCATCTCATTCATAAAGAAGGAACTACTAACAAAGTTCGACGAGATCCATTACACCTCCACAAATGGAAGAGAAAAGCCTAGTCTCGTTGTATCAAATAACTCAAATGTTCTCGCCTCATAAAGAACTGCCGCCGATAATCAGTCGCTAGTGTGTGCGTGAGAGGAGCGGCTGAGTAGGCCAGCTACGTGAGAGGAGCGGCTGAATAGAGCACCGAGAGTACCCACTAGGCCAAGACTGTGTGTACTTTCCCTGCATTGATAGTACAAAGGATGGTTCTAGAGAACAAAGAGTACCCTCCACTTCCAATTGTAGCTCCTTGGCCCCGAGATTCAAGAGTTCAAAATCGGTGCACTATACTAGAAGTACAAAGACATCGCACTACTAGTTGAGAAATTAGTACTAGTATCTGCTACAAAGACGAGCACGCATTCTCCGTCACATAATGTAAGACATTTTTGACACTAGTTGACGGTATAAAAAATAGCAAAAATATACCCAAAATTTCTTAATCCACGCCTAAAAACTACTAGCTAGTGCCAAAAATTTCTTACTAGTGCTATTATTTACAGATAATGCAATCCCATAACGCCCCATAATGCTAGTACTAGTAGTAAATAATAGCCTCACCCCTTTGCTAAGGAACGATCTACGCTTGAAGGGACGAGGCCCCGCGGTTACTACGCCTTATCTCCTCCTCGCCAGCTCCCTCCCCGAAGAGAAGGCAGTTCGTCGCTTCTCCCATGGATTTGCCAGGCGGTTCTCCTCCTCATCGGGTGTCAGTGTCAAAACCGGCGGATCTCGGGTAGGGGGTCCCGAACTGTGTGTCTAGGCGGATGGTAACAGGAGACAAGGGACACGATGTTTTTACCTGTGTTCGCCCTCTCGATGGAGGTAATACCCTACTCCTCGCTTGATTAATATTGATGATATGGGTAGTACAAGAGTAGATCTACCACGAGATCAAGGAGGCTAAACCCTAGAAGCTAGCCTATGGTATGATTGTTGTTCGCCCCTACGGACTAAAAACCCTCCAGCTTTATATAGACACCAGATAGGTTAGGGTTACACAAAGTCGGTTACGATGGTAGGAGATCTACATATCCAGACGCCAAGCTTGCCTTCCACACCAAGGAAAGTCCCATCCTGGACACGGACGTAAGTCTTCAATCTTGTATCTTCATAGTCTTGGAGTTCGGTCGTGATGATAGTTCGCTTATCCGGACACCCCTAGTCCAGACTCCTCAAGAGTCTCCCGAACCAGGCTTCAATGACGCCGAAGTCCGGGCGCGCATATTGTCTTCGGCATTGCAAGGCGGGTTCCTCCTCCTAATACTTCATAGAAGGTTTTGAACACAAGGATAGTGTCCGCTCGCAAAACAAGTTCCACATACCACCGTAGAGAGAGAATAACTTTTGCACAGATCTGCTGACGCATTCAAGGGCGTGACATCACACCACGGCCGTGCCTTTATACGAATCGCTTTTTACCATTCCACCTTAGCGTTGCTTAGTGAGGCGGTTTCCTTGGCACGCCTTATCAAAGCATAGATCGTGCCCCTTATTCCGGGATTCCCATCAATACGGATGTGGGTAACCCATCCGCGCCATTGATTACGGCTCTTGGGAGATAAGCGAAGTTTTACCAGTTGGTGGGGACGATAACTTCGTCTCATCCATATAAGGGATAATGATCCACCTTTCACCCACGCCTTCTTCCTCCTTTACTCATCCATTCTCAAGACTTGAGCTCCAAATACCAAGTCCGCACACCCCACCTCAACCTTCTCCAACCATGTCAGAGCGGGAGGCAGGTGGATGGCCTCCTCCGCCACGAGGGGCACATCACAAGACTGCGGGAGGCCGGATATTTGTCCCGGCGACATCACAAGACAAAGCTGCCCGACGCTGGGCAGCTCATTCCAACCCCTGTGCCCATGAGAGGGTGGTGTTCCTCCCCACTTCCTCCGTGGACTAGGTTTTCCAATTCACCCATTTGTCCGGGGCTCATGTTCTACTACGGCCCTGGACTTCCATGACTGCCCTCAATTTCATCCTCAACATCTCGACATTTATCGTTGTGTGCGTAGGCCTTCCTGCATCCAGCCCCACTTCGCCTATGGCTGAAGACCTTCAATGTCGTCAAGGTTGTGGGCGGCCGCTGCCGGAGTGCGGAGGCGCCATGGTTGGCAAGATGGCCAAAGTCCTATGGCTCAAGGGCTCCTTTGTGGAGACGATAAAGGGGTGGCATCGGGGTGGTTCTATATCACCGAGCCGCGCGACCCCAAATGGGCGGCGGCCCCATAATTCAGATCGGGCTTCCCCACACGACTCTCGTCATGGAAAGAGACGGGCCTGATGTGGGGGAATTCGGACAAGACATCCGGACTCCAAACATGCGTCCGAAACCTGGTGGACAAGAATCTCAGGCTTGTCAACATAATCCAGGTGATGCTCATCCGCCGGATTCTCCCATGCCAACAACGGGCCTTCAAATTGTGTGAGTTCGATCCAAGACAAAGACTCGATTTCTAAAAGGCTCTTCGACACTACGCACGAAGATGCCCGGAAGGTGCCGCTCATAGGGCGCCGAAGTCTCCCTCATCTGCCATCAAGATCGCGGATACGTTTCGCAATGTCAAGCCGGGCGAGGTAAGTTGTTTTACCCTTTACGGGACTCTTTTTTCATAGATTGACTTAGGCGGATCGAAAACTCCCTAATCTTTAAAAGGATCGGTCAAGACGCCCCGGACAGATTAGCTGTCCGGCTCCTTTGCCGAAGACCAGCTGGACGCCCGATTGACGGGCTGCCGGGCTCCGATACCCCATGTGGTGCCGTAGAAGAAGGCTAAGAAGGAGGCCACGGAACTCAAGGAGCTCCCCGGCGCCAGTGCCGCCGATTCTCAAGCGTAATCTTCTCCCCGAGGACGAGGAGGAGGAAAGAAGCCCCCCACGGGAGGAGAGGAAAGGAAGGCCGCCTAACCGGGAGGCCGGAGGGTCCAAGAAGGGAAGAACCCTTCCTCCGGACTTCTCCACCAACGCCGACAACGACGAGGAGGATTGGCCAACAAGGGCCAAGCCTCGGCGAGATCGTAAGTGTCCTGGATACCCATGGATTTTTATTATTGCAGAGTGTTCTCTAATGTCGAACAATCGTGCAGCCCGCCTAAGGGCGAAGTTCGCCGCTTCATCGAGCGGGTCCCCGGGTTCGCCGGAAATGGAGAGTACTGCGCTCGACCGCCTCCTCGCCTCACGCCGCGGACGACGCCGAGGTGGTGCCCCAAGGGGAGCCTCGGTCAAGAGGAGGTGGCGCAGGAGGCGCCACAAGGCAACCTCCTGACTCCAGCGCGGGGGGCAAGACCCCTGTGGGCTCTAAGCTCACCCTCGTCCGGACTTCCATGCCGGAACCTTCAGGCCGTTCCGAGTCCAAAGAAGCGGTCCTTCGCAAGAAGGTAAGACGCCGGTGTCCTCCGGCCCAACCGAGGCACCGGATAGCATCGAGGCGCTTAACAGCCTCCATCGAGGAGGAGCACCGCATCGTTATGAGTGCGGTGATCCTGACAGTTCAGCCCGCCAAGAGCGGGCCGATCGAAGCTCGCAAGCCTTCTAACAAAGCTTTGAGGTAAGTTTAGAATATGTAAAAATATTACCGCGATAGACAGTAGTTCTCGATGCTTAGTTCGGTGTTCGGAAAGAAAAGCCGGACTAAGGATCTAAAAAGATATACGCAGGAGTCTAACATAAGTATGTCAATATGGGAATGCAAAGGCGCTGCCGACCTATACCAGACCGATCAAGGAGGTCAATGCATTGAAGCAGAGCCTCGAGCGGTCCGAGAACGAGCTCGGCCAAGCCAAGAAGCAGCTCGAGGACAAGGAAGGTAAGTAATACCTTATTAAAGAAATACCTTATAGAAAAGGTTTTGGTTGCAAAAAATAATATGAATAACATGGGTACTGCAGGGGCCACGAACGAGGTGGCGACCTGAAGGAAGCGGTGTCCGTGGCCGAAATCAAAACGGTCGCGGAGCGCACCGAGCGAGAGAAGGGGGAGGCGCAGCTGGCCAAGGTATGGCTAGAGCTCCAAGCTCTCGTGGAAAAACACGAGAGTTTGGAGCGTGACTCGAAGACTCGAGAGTCCGAGCTCGCCTCGGCTCTTGAGAGTGCCAAAGTTGCTAAGGCCGAGGCCCAAAAAGCCCTCCAAGAAATTGAATCATTAAAGAAGATAGCGTGGTAAGGCATTCTTTATGCAAAGCAAGCATGTGAAGGTGAATTACCTATTACTTACCCGGATTCAGAGCTCTCCAGAGCATTCGCAGATCTGCCCCGTAGTGTGCTCGGATGTCACTGGATTCTACCGCTGCTAAGGAGGGAGCTCGACGGAGAAGGTGTTCTCGTCTCAAGATGCCGAGGCCGGACATCCGGTGCTCCCTAAGTGACCAAATGAAGCAGCTGGTCGAGCTCCATAAGGTCGCCGAACAGGCCATGAAGGGTTTTATAGTGCGGTTGTGGCCATTGGAAGCCAAGCCTGGAGTTACTTCGCTTAGTGTAGCGCTGGTGGACGCTCTCGCCCACGGATTGAAGTCATCAAGCGCCCGTCTGCATTGAGGGTGTCCGTCGGGCCCTTGCCCGCGCTTAAAGTGCACCGGGACAAGCTGGATGCGAGAAGCTTGTGACGACGGGCCACCGAAGGGCAAGGAGCATCGACGCCAAAATGTACTATGAGGGCCTCCTCAAGGGTGCCCGCTAATAGCGGATGAGTGCTCCAAAGATGTAATTTTTAATAGACTCGCATTTGTTATCCTCAGACGCTTGAAAACTTGTTCATATGCGCTAAGCAACACTTGTTAATTTAAAATATTACCTTCAGGCGTGCCGCTTATCAAATTTGAGAGATGGCAAGTCGTTGGCTTCAAATTTCCCCATGCCACGAAAGTGCCGGGTGTTCGATAAACTTGAGCACTCTTGTTCCCATTCTTGGGTCCATCTAGGAGGCGCCAACGAACGTAACAAGGCAACCGGACTTATAATGCTTGAACACTCTCACTTAGCCATAGAATTCTATAATTTTAAATTTCGAAGCCCATAGTATTCGGAAGACCGAGTTCGGGTGCTATCCACGCCTTGGCCGGACAACTCCGGTTCCTCGCCTAAGCTGCATAAGTCTTTAGGGACCCGAGAAAACCTTCGAACAGCGATCGCTCTCGCCCTATCATGACGGTCAGTTTTAGCTTTCCACCGAGGTGCTCGACCCAGCTCAACTGGGCACAATCGCAGTTGGTTCTCCCGTGCTACCTTAGCCGTATATAATGTAACGTAAGGTACCAAAACATCGGGAGCCGGGCAAACCCAACTATTGACCCAAGACATGATTCGGAGCCGATTCATATAATGCTATAAGTTCGGGTGCCGCACTTGTGAAAGTGTTCGCACTTTATCACACCATAATTTTGGGGTACTTAAGCCTCGGTGTATTGGCTGCACTAAAGTGTACGGGTGCGACATGTTATGAAATGAACATATGTATAGATAAAGAAAGTAGTGCAATAATAAGCTTAAAGCTATGTATTGTTTATTCAAAAGGTACCGCAATGAAAGCGTAATGATACAAAGAGTGCGATAAGCAAGGGATGGGACTATCTAACATGTCCTTCTCCGTGGGTAAGTCGCAGGATGGTATGTAAAATGTATAATGCTCGTAATAGAGACCACCGAACACTCGACGAAGCTTCGCTTCCGGCTGTTGCATCGTGAGTTCGGCGATTCTAGTGCCGGACGTAACATCCGAAAGACGGAGTCCTGAAAGTAAGAAAAGGAAGAAAAGGAAAAAGAAAAGAATGACACAATCGGAGCCCAGTGCGGTTGAGCCGCATTCCGGCGTGCCGTGGTCGTGCTCCTCCACTTATGCCCATGGTATCTCCAGAGCGTAGTTATGTACGCCAGTAATCGGCTTCGCAATTTCGCGAGGGCTGGGTTAGCCGGATTGCTACGCTGCGTGCTTGAATCGTGCCAGCGGTCTTGTTGTAGGTTACTCCGGCGCCGCTTGATAGTGTCCGGACGCTTAGTGGCCGGACTCGAGAATTGCTGTGGAGAGGCTGCTTTGTACCTCCGCCATGAGGGTCGCCAGATGCTCCTCCGCTCGGAGAGAGCTGCTCGGTGTTTCCATTGACCGTGATTACTCCTCGAGGGCCTGGCATCTTGAGCTTGAGGTACGCGTGGTGCGGCACCGCATTGAACTTTGCAAATGCGGTTCATCCGAAAGCGATGCATGATAGCCGCTGCAGAATCGGGACGATGTCAAGATTAACTCTTCGCTCGAAAGTTATCCGGGATCCGAAGACCACTTCGAGTGTAATCGAGCCCGCATAACCGGCCTCTACACCCGGTATGACGCCTTTAAAGGTCATCTTTGTAGGTTTAATCCTTGAGGGGTCTATGCCCATTTTGGCGCTCAGATCCCGATAAAGGTGTTCAGTCGCTACCGCCGGCCCATCGTGACTCGGTGAGGTGAAATCCGTCAATAATTGGGTCAATAACCAATGTGGCTAAACCGCCGACGATTTAATGCTAGTGGGTGGTCCTTCGATCAAGATGATCGGGCAGAAGACCATGGGTTGAACTTTGGGGCGATCGGCTCCATCGCATATACGCCCTTTAGTGCACGCTCGCCTCCCTTTTGGGTATGTGGGTTGCGATATCATGTTCACCGTCCGCACTTGTGTGGGAAAACCCTTCCGCCCTCTATTGTTCGGGCATGTCGGGCTCTTCCTCGCCGCCGCTATGCAGCCCCTTGTCATTGATTTCGCACTTAACTTGCTCGCTTGCTTGAACACCCAACAATCCTCGCTGGTGTGATTGGCTGTTTTTCGGGTGCCATGTAGTCGCACAAGCGATCGAGTATTCGGTCCAAGTTGACGGGCCCCGGTATTTCTTTTTGAATGGCTTTACGCTGGCCGGGTTTAGAGCCTCGAATCCGCATTGACGACGGTCAGATCTTCAAAGATTATCGCCAAGCACGCGGCGCTTGTTCTTGCTATGACGCCGACCGCCATTGCTGTCCTTGGTATCCTAACTATCGTGGTGTTTGGCCAAGTTGTTGCTTCGAGCTAGCTGCTGTCCTCTCCCGCATGTAAGCGGGTCATGAGTGTTGTGAGGGCTGCCATGGATTTTGGCTTTTCCGCCCTAGGTGCCGGGCAAGCCACTCGTCATGGATGTTATGTTTGAAGGCTGCAAGGGCCTCGTGATCCCGGACATTCAATGATTTGATTTTTCTTTGTTAGGAACCGTGGTCCGTAATTGTTCCGCCGATTCTTCCGGCCGCTGAATTATGTGGCTAAGGTCATCGGCGTCTGGTGGTCGCACATATGTGCCCCGGAAGTTATCAAGGAATGCGGCTTCCGGTGTCCTCCCAACAACCAATTGATTCTCCGGCAAGCTGTTGAGCCAATGCCAAGCTGGTCCTTTAAGCTTGAGTGGGAGGTATTTGATGGAATGTAGATCATCACCAAGGGCCATGTGGATATGGAGGAGATAGTCCTTGATCCGCACCGGCAGGATCTGTGGTACCATCGTATGATTCGGCTGTTTACGGGTTTGAAGCCCTCGGGATTTGATGATCCATTACTTCATCCGTGGAAGCATAGTGGGTGTGTGGCGCCTCAGATTGGGCTATATCACGACGTAGCTCATATGAGCTTTGTTCATCGTGTTCGCCCGGCCGGTTTGTCAGATCCGCGCGACGGTAATCATCCTGCCGCTACGCCCACGCCGATCCGTAGAGATCAATCTTGTATATTTTGCCTTATCCTCCAATATATCGCGCAAGTCCGCGCTGCTTTTCCCTGTGCCTTGTTACTTTTTGAGTGGCGCTGGGTGTGGCTTGAGCGGAGGGCCGAGAGGCTTTCTTCCGCGCGCCACGGGTGGCCGGTCCGCCATGTCGCGGCGCCGGTGACTTGGGCGCTTCCTCCTCGATTGAGGCAACGGCCTGCTTTGGGGTAGCTTTTGGAGGGTCGCTCGGTTCATACTCTTCGCCGCAAGGACTTCACCATCCGCCAACTAGCGTGTCTTGGTCAGCTCTAAGCCGTTGTCGCTTTTCTTAAGGCTGCTTGCCATGGCTATAAGCCTGCGCTTGAAACGCCTCCTGTTCGGTGGGATCCTCAGTGCACGACAAATTCGTTGCCGCCGAGGCCTACCTCATCTTTGGAGGGAGGCGATAATTATCGCCCCCGACCTCTCTTCTCGCCGCATTGTCGCGGGCGGACTTGCTTTCTCCTCCTCCCGCTACCGAGTCCCGCTGGAGGGGTTATCTTCGCCTGCTCGGGTGTTATTATCTCCGTGCCGGAATCACCGCTTTTATTGTGGCGGGATTTAGAGCGGGCGCCACGACGCCGGGCGCTTCGTTGCTTCTTGGAGGGTCATCCTCCGTTGTTCCATCGCTGCTCCCATCTTTTGGGATGTCCACCATGTATAAGTCATATGACGAGGTGGCCTTCCAAAGTGCCCTCGTAGGCGCTGGTCTTGGTCGCCTCCGCATCGCCGTGCATACCGTCGATGTCTTCGGAGTCGAAGTCGGCATGTCGGTTAAATCATCGGCAGTGGCTATAAAGTGGGTGGTGGGTGGGCGTTGAATTTCTTCGTCAGTCCGTATCCCAACCTTCTTGTCCGTAGTCCGCCAGGCTCTTCGGATAAAGAGAGAGACTTTAGTGAATTCAGGGATGTCGCCAGAGGGCGAGTGCCAAAGATGTCCACGGCAGTGAACTCCATGACCGCACCCAATCGGATTCGATTAAGGTGGGCGCTGGGGGTTCGGAGTCCGGAGAGGAGTCCGCACCGGAGTCGAGGTCTTCGCAGCGACGGGGATGGAGTTCGGCTCAATCGCCAGAGAGATCGTGAGTTCCCGAGGCGGTGTCCAACCACTCGCCCTCGATCGGGAATCCGGCCCGCATTAAGGGTCGTAGACAAGGTGGCATCGCTTGGCGCGCTCGAACTGGTCAAGATCAAGTCCCGCCGGATATCGGCCGATAGTTCAAACTTCCAAATCTGACTCGATGGCTGGGGCGAAGCTTTCGACCGCTTCCGCAGATGGCTGCTTAATGGGCCCGCAGGTAAAGCCGCCGAACATTTAAGATCTGTCCGGGAGAAAAGTCTCACCGGACCGCGTTGTTGTTGATGTCGAAGGAGCCATCGGCCTATCGGTGACGCATACGTAGGAACTCTCGGCGAAAGCACCAATGTCGTTGTCAAACCGCGGATCTCGGTAGGGGGTCCCAAACCGTAAGGCGCTCAGGGCGGATGGTAACAGGAGACAAGGGACACGATGTTTTTACCTGTGTTCGGGCCCTCTCGATGGAGGTAATACCCTACTCGCTTGATTAATATTGATGATATGGGTAGTACAAGAGTAGATCTACCACGAGATCAAGGAGGCTAAACCCTAGAAGCTAGCCTATGGTATGATTGTTGTTTGTCCCACGGACTAAAACCCTCCGGTTTATATAGACACCGGATAGGTTAGGGTTACACAGTCGGTTACAATGGTAGGAGATCTACATATCCAGACGCCAAGCTTGCCTTCCACGCCAAGGAAAGTCCCATCCGGAAACGGGACGAAGTCTTCAATCTTGTATCTTCAAAGTCTTGGAGTCCGACCGTGATGATAGTTCGGCTATCCGGACACCCCCTAGTCCAGGACTCCCTCATCGGGGCTGGGAGACCTTGGACGAAGATCCTCTAGGAGAAATCGCACGTCGTTCCGACATCCTCACTGCCACAAGACTCGGTGCTTCCTGCACCAACTTTTTCAAGACGGTGCTTAAAATGGCTTGGGAAAAGGCCATGCTTGTTGGTCTTCCATGCGCCCTCGAGGAGAAGGTTCTTCTATGGGACAATCCTTCAACAGTCCACCGCCTCCCCTAATTATGGTTGCACGTTGACTCCGCTAGAGTTGCCGACATTGAGAGGTAGTCAGATTTTGTCAGATGAGCAGGTCAGTAATGGAGTTTGATCATGTAGTACTTAGTTATTCCATTTCCATCCCGTAATTGCTTCGTTGCCCACCGTCTTATATATAGGTCTAGGTAGGTTCCAACGAAGATTGGCTTGCATACCTCCGGTCGGATACCACCATCATTTTGCACAACATCCACAGCAGTGCGGCCGTTCCGGTAGACCCCTTCTCCACCATTGGGATCGGCCTTCCAGACTGGCTGGGCTTGAATATGTATGATGACGCCTACATGAGATTGAAGAAGATAGCAATTACGGAATTCGTCGAAAAAGCCGGCGCGGCTTACGATGATTACTATCTCCTCGCGGTGTTCGACATAAGGATTGCCATCAATGCAAGAGGCGTAATGGCCGAGGTCGGGCACATGTTGGCGGGCGGCAGATTTGTACCCCTACATCGCTCAAGACGCCAGGCGCCATCTAGGCCGCATCTTCGCGGTGACAAGCCAGGGGACTTGTTTCATCTGGTTGCCATCCTACGGTACTAGAGATTACAAACAGAATGCAC
Source organism: Aegilops bicornis (assembly GCA_021605145.1). Lineage (NCBI taxonomy): Eukaryota > Viridiplantae > Streptophyta > Magnoliopsida > Poales > Poaceae > Aegilops > Aegilops bicornis. The sequence continues at coordinate 129,244,387 of CM038672.1, read as the reverse complement.
AAACCATCATTTGCATCCCTAATGGTACTCCATTATTTTTGCAGGGACCAGTCATCCCGCGATCAAAATAAGATCGTTGATCCTGGATGTGCATTTGCATCCGCGGTTCGGTCTAACCTGGAACCTTGTAGCTGACTTTGGCATATTGGGATCAACTATCTTAGCAGTCGTTAGGTACCACTGATGTGCAACATGTCACACAATCTACCACGATCGGACCGCACCATCTACCCAGGTATTCCATTTTTTAACCCTCTCGCCTTCTCTTTCATTGTTGTACTAGTAATCAACTTACGTACTAGTAGGAGTACTTTTTACCTTGGAGGACGTGTATAGCTAGCTAGGCCCTTGAAGACTTGAACCCACTAGCTTCCACCATTTTTGTTTTTCCATGTCTTACTATCTCATCTATGTAGCCAAGAGTGGCTATATATAATAAGCCGGTTATTTTACTTCCTCTATACCAGAGTAGTACTATTTGCTGCACAATATTACTGACCGCCATATTTGAGCACAACATTATTATGCATGGACCTTGACTATGTACGTCACCATGTGTCCAGATCTGAGATGCCACGTTTACCATATGAACGGCGCCGAGTTCGTCCACCCTGATGCTACGTGGGTGCCGAGGAACACTCTTGGAGAGTACTCGCTTTTCATTGGGGACAACTTCCCCATTGTGAAGCGGATGCCACCTTCCGTGCACGACATGGAAGGCCTGCTGCTCATGAAGCGTGGTTGTGTCTTCAAAGGCGCATCACGGATGAACGACATGTTGGGACACGCTATCCCTGATTTATGCCGCTTCAGCTTGGATGAGTCTCCATCGTGTGGAACCGGACTAGAAAGTTGTGACGATGATTCCCGTTGCCCACCACTATGGATCATGCAATCCATGAAGAACACCTGGTTCTGGAACCTGGAGGAGGACATGTAGCCCATCTATAACGTGTAAGTGGAGTACGAACGGTAGCGCTGTGAATATATGTAGACTAGTCGTGCACAAATTTATCACATGAATTGGAGATGAACTTGTGTGGCATACTGGCATTTGTCCTTTAGAATTTATTACTAGTAAATATGTTATGTGTACGTGCAACTTGTGTGGTTGTTGCACAGGATCCAACACGCTCTTTGAGAAAAAAAAGGTGGCACAGATTTGGATATACGTGACGTGGCGGCATCATACAGTAGCATCGTTCGCTATAGTTGTAGTACGCTCCTACTAGGACGACAACTCCTATAAAACCTTGCGCTTGGCTCTTTGCCTCTTCGGGAGGTTCAACAGTTCATACTCGTGTGAACTTTGCACTTGGCTCTTCACCTCTTCGGAAGGTCCAACAATGATGATACTATAGTACACATTATGCTTCTGGTAATCTGACACCGATTGAACTGCTGCATGTCCACCGCGTGGGCGAGGGCGAGGGAGAGGGAGAGGGAGAGGGCGCTGTAGTCAAAACCCTCTCCTCGTCCTGCGAACCATCACAAGGCGGGCGTAGGGAGAGGCGAGTAAGCAAGCTTCTCCTCGCTTGGCAGTTGACGAGACATATCAAAGCAAAGATTAGTACTAAGCCATACCAAGGCCCTTTCCGTTATTATGGCTTAATTTGAAACGAGAAAAATACATCGGCAGTCAACGATGTAATAATACGCCTTTACGGTCACTATATATAGTTTTGCGGTGATTATACGATCACTAGATCATCGTGAGAGCACCGTGATTGCACCCTACCGACCGCCACATAGTCGACGTGGCACTTTTGTTGACCGGGTTAAATTGTTGCTCGGTTTCGGGTCCCACTTGTCGGGCCAAGCGAGCAAAGAAATCAGCTAAAAAACAAAGACTGTAGTACATCTACACTTCCAATGCATTTAGCCTTTAATCTAAATCGATATTGATTGACTAATGCACCAACTTGTGCTCTAGGTATAGGCTACATGTCTATACTTAATTACAGCATGCAATGACCTTCATTTAATCTTCTTCTCTCAATGGTCGCATGCACACATAAGTCTGCTACTTTTGGGCGTTAATTATGCCCTGGTTAATGTGTAAATCTCTAAATGTACAGTCTTTCACGGACGTAGGGAGTAGGTTGAGCACTTGAGCGGGAGCGTGTGTGTTGCGTCGTGTGTTGTGTGTCGCATGGGTGCGTGAGTGTTGTGTGCGTCCATGTGTACGTGTGAGTGTTGCATGTTGCATGCATGCATGCATGGGGCTTACTCCCTCCCATTGACATGTTCATATTTCAAGCGTCCTCTGTTCCCTCCATATGGTGATACTCCCTCTGTTCCCCAATACGGAGTAAAACCCTCCCTCTGTTCCCAAATACGGTGTAAAATCCTCCCTCTATTCCCAAATACGGAGTATTTGTCTTTCTAGAGATTTCAACAAGTGACTACGTACGGAGCAAAATGAGTGAAGTGAGCGTAGAGGCATAAGGATAATGTAGAAAGGAAGTCTTCACGATCCATTATTTCCCATCTCGGTCAGAGAGAACTATTCAACTAGTCTTCATAGTGAAGAGACAATACACGCTGCAGCAGATGGGACACTTCATTAATAAGCTGAACCAGCGTGTTGGTGTTACTAAATCAGCCTTACCCAGTACTGCCATCATGTTTGCGAGTAGAGCATGCTTCTGTCCTCCATTAACTGACATATGGGCCCTCTTGTGGTAGACCCACATGTCATCGGTGTAACTATTTACACTCCAAAGGACGGTATATCCTGGTAGTAGAGTAGAATTGAGATTCAATGCACTTTCACCCTGTCTTCCACTCTTCTTCCTCCTCTCTTCTTCTTCCTCCTCTCTTCTTCTTCCTTCTCTCTTCCTCATCGTCGTCCGCACACCATTTCCCCGCCACCGCCTTTCGCCTGCTTATCTTCCTTGGTAGCTCAACAGCACTTATATCCCCCGCCACCGCCGGCCACACGAGGAGAAGCTTCTTCGCCGCCTATCCGAATCCACTTCCTCACTGCTCGCAGCACCAAAAACCCCAATGGCGTAATCCCATCGACACGCAGAGCGATTGGAATTCCTCCCGATGTTCTCTTGGAGCAGATTCAGAATCGTATGGACCTACTCAAGACCATCCGTCTGCCACATGCTCGGTGTCTTTGTACTGTTTACTGTTCGCAACCGCCGGCTCTTTTCAAGACACCTCGCTTGTCGATGCCCGATCCTCACAGGTGGCCCAGACCGACTTGACGATCCTACGGAGGTTGCCGTGGTGCCCCTCGACATGCTACCACTAGTCGCCCACATGTCCTTCATGCGCGCTACCATCATGGCGGGCATGAAGGCCAACCGATCGCCCTCATCCACCAATTTGGTAGTCCGTATGGCCTCGTGGATATCTACACCCAGCGAGAGATCACCTTCCATCTTTGGATACCGCCGCCATCGAGCCTCGCTGCCCTCCTGGACACTCCCCGCTTACTACGCACGAGACGCGTTGAGCTTTTGGCTCGACCTCTGTTTGCTGAAGGTTGTAATCAGTGAAGTGCCCACACCATCAGAAGACTACATGGATTACAAGCTCATTGCCGTGTTCAACATGGGGTTAGTCTATCTAGAATCCGGTCTCCATACATGGTTATGGCTCATCGTCGATCCTCTTTACCCAACACTTCTGTCTGATGCTATAGTGCATGATGGCATCATTTATGCGGCCGACGCACAGATTTGCTGCCTATACTGGTGGAATCTATCGTCGTGTAATTGTTCTATCTCATCTCATCTTTACCTTAAGAATACGACTGCATGTTCATTGTTACAAATTTAGAATATATAGTATGTCTATAACCACATCATTGCTATATGTTCCTCTCATTTTCTAGATTTTTATGACCACACATGTTATTGTTAGAATTGATATGAGAACAATTGGTATCTAATGATTGTTAGAATGTATATTATGAGTATAACCTCATGATTGCTATATGTTACTCTCATTCCCAGGATTTTTATAAAAACACATGTTATTGCTTAGAGTTGATATGATAACTTGGTAAGTGCTATGGTAGAATATGAGTAGGCAATGTCATATCCGTTTTCCTCTCATTGTTACATGATGTTTGAACCATGATATATTGCTAGAATATGAAAGCCATTGGCTTACTTTTTTTAACTTGGGGTATGATTATGACCACAGCATTGCAATTCTCTGTTTATGATATGTGTCATCGTTATAATAATCTTAATTCCACACATACTCAACATGATTGTTTATTTTTGTCCTTTTGGTCTCCAATTTGAATTGTTGCAGCAGACGCAAATGCGCTGGCCTTCATGATTCCGTGGACTCGGAATCATACCTCGCCGATGGGTGGTGGTTTATCGCTCATTCAAATTGACGGTGGTCATTTGATGCTCATTTGCACGCATCAAATCGCCAAACCATTTCATCAAACCACATGCGCTCGTGATATTGGCTATGGTCGCTTCGTGTTCGAGAAAGATCCCACTCCATTGGGCCGTGTATTCAATCGAGGCGGGTTTACAAAGATTTGCAACCACTGCGTGTTCCTCGGTCTCAATTATCCGATCATCCAACCAATCATCGATCATATCACCAGCGATGATTACAGTGCTATGCAACTTCCATTCGCCAGGGGGGACTGGGTTTACACATCATACCATGGGTTTCATGAATCACCATATCTAGAGATTCTTCAACACAAATTTTGTTGCCGATAATCTTCGCAGTGTGAAAGGCATCAAGCTTCCATGCGATGGATGGCTTTTTGCAAACCCGACATGCGGCGATGTGGTTCATGCCAACAACAAATATGCATAACTTGATTCATGCTGACATGTAGATCGAGCCATGTATTCTCGGCCGTAGCATGACCCTCTTTTGTTGGATATTATGTAATCGTTGTTAGTTTAAAGCACTCCTCTGGTTTGAAGGATAGATACCTTTCCGGAATCAAGTGCATCCTAACTCACCTGCGCAGGATGTACTGATAATGATGATGGAGATGTTGTGCAATATATATAGAGAGAGATAGAGTAACACTATTTTAATTCTGGAATTAGAATAACTATTTGGATCACAGCTCCCTTATATAAGGCTGACGGGATCCTCCCGAACTCATCGAAACAAAAAAAAAAGTCAGATCCTAAAACTACCCACACCGGTCTCCACCACCCCCGCACCACCCACCCCGATCTCCCCAACCCCCGCACCACCCACCCCGATCCACCCCAACCGGCGACCGGAGACATCGTCGCCGCCGCCCACCGCCGCCCACCGCCGCCGCTAGCCTCCCACGCACCAATCCCCGAGGCCCGCCTTCCTCCCCCGCCGCACCCGACCTTCCTCCCACTGCCGCTGGCCACCGGCCTCCCTCCCGCCGCCGCTGGCTACCAGCCTCCTCCCGTGGCCCTGCAGCCGCCCTTTTCTCGCGGCCGCGCGCCTTCCCCCTCTCGCGGACCCGCCGCAGGTCTCCTTCCACGCCCCTGCCCCAGCCTTCTCCGGCGGGCGCGCGCCATCCTCCTGTTGTTGCCTCGCCGCCGACTTCCACCGGGATCGCGTGCCTCCCACGCCGCCGGGCGGGATCCAGCACCCTGCACCCGACGCCCTGCACCCCATCTCCGACGTTGTTCACCCACGTATAGCCTGGCCCGCTGCTCGCGGCCGGGATCCGGCCCCCTGCATCCACATCCCGGCGAGCCCAAAGCATGCCGCCGGCCTCCTGCCTCCCCACATCCCGGCGAGCCCAAGCACACTGCCGGCCTCCTGCCTCCTGCCTCCCCACATCCCGGCGAGCCCAAGCACACTGCCGGCCTCCTGCCTCCTGCCTCCCCACATCCCGGCGAGCCCAAGCACACTGCCGGCCTCCTGCCTCCCCACATCGCTGCCTACCCCAACCTCCCTGCTGCCCCGCTGGGTGGATGCTCGATGCGGCCCCTGAGTCGTCCAACTGCGACCGTCCTACAGTCCAACTGCTCGCTCGCTCACGTAGTTCCTTCGCAAGAAGGAGAAAAGCAATGTCATTTTCCTCTAAACTTTCATCTTCAGGCTATGGCTATTAATTCTCTCTGAAAGTTTTCCTCTCTGAACATTTTACTGCTCGGGCATCTGTCATCGACCTTCGACGAAGCTTGTCATCGACCTTCCCGCAGTATTTCTCATTGCTGCCGCACACGGCGCTCCGCGGTTTCCTGGCGCCTCTCCCTCGCGGTGGTTTGTGTTGTGTTCCCTGGCACCTTCCCCGTGCTGGCACCGAGGAGTAAATTACATCTATAGTACTCTAGGGTTCACTTTCATCACTGTATTTCAAAAGTGTTAAAATACGGTCGTTGAGGTCGCGGAAATGTGTCACTCTACGGTCAGCCCTACCGTGTATCCAATGTATTTCGCTGATGTGGCACATTTTGACCGGTCCTGCGCCATTGACATGCTTACTTGCCAAGCGCATCTCTCTCACACAATTCTTTTTGCACCCGATCTAATGAAACTGACTGCCCGTCCGTCTATGCCGAGTTGCCGACATGCCTTAGTGCCCACGGAGAGCTGGCGAGAGACCACATCGTCTCCAAGCACTCTTCTGTCGACGGCCTCTACTACCCACCACCTTTCTTCACAAGCCCCTCGTCGGTAGGAAGTCCCGCCTCGCTTCAAGCTCCTCTCCTTCAACGCCCCACTCTTCATTGAGCAAAGGCGGGCGACGCGTCGCACCCTTACGAGCTCGCTTTCTTCTTCGACTTCAAGGCTGCCGCCATGCACGGCATTTACCTCTAGGTGCTTGTTCTGTGCTCAATGCGAGGCACACGATGTTGTCCTTCCTCACGGTGCGGTTGTAGTTCTCGCCGATCCCATGGAGCTCGATGACGCCGCCTCGCCGATTTAAAAGAACATGTGCGGGCAGCCGCGGTATGGAGTGCATGGTTTTGGCGGGCGATGCCGTAAGTGAAGTGGTCAAGTCCTCGCAGCCTCTCCGCTCAATCCTCGAATCTTCGGTCTCGCACCATCGACTCCATGTGACGTCTTCAACGAAGACGCAACTAACGTGGCATCCGGCTGCCGATGGATTGTCGGGCCGGGTTCCCGACAAGACACAAACTATGAGTACGCTCGAGAGTCGCGAGGGTGGCGGTGTGGATTCCTACCGGACGACGAGGTGAGGACAGAGCAGGTTGCTAGCCATGTCAGTGATGGAGGCGCATCAGTCCGAGGAGCACGCAGGTGTAAGGCTAAGTCGACGTTGTCGCAAACAAGGTGCCACTCGGTCACGCATGCAACCATGCACTTCTCAAACCAGGACCTCCTCTCGACGCCAGTCGATGGTCAAGCGGCAACCCATGGTGACCTCCACGCAAGGCCACGCTCATCGGGCCAAGAATCGCATGGTGCGCTTCAAGCTCGGCGTGGCGTGAGAGTTGGGAATTCCATGCATGAGAGTCTGGCCAATCAGTGCAGCAATGCGTTTGTGGGCCGCATGAGGCTTTAGGAGCTCTAGTACGTGACACTTCGACACTGAAGAGCTGCAACAGCGGTGGGGCGTGGGGTGTGGTGCAGCGGTGGGCGCAGGTAAGGTGATCGTCAGAATTAGAGAGAAATAGTAGTAGTGAGAGAGGTATTTGCCACGTCAGCAAAATAGGACTGATACGGTACTGGTGACCGTAGAGTGACACACCCGGGCAACCTCGGTGACCGTATTTTAAGCTTTCCTAAATACAATGATGGAAGTGAACCCTAGAATCAAGTTTAGGTATTGTAGATGTAATTTACTCGGCACCGAGCTACTACTACCTTTGCCTGCTGTTAATTTGGATGTATAGGGAAGAAGTGATAAAAGCTAGCAAGTGAAAGGAAGATAAAAGCATGTGGTGAAAGAGATAAAGAAGAGTTTGTCTAGGCGGTGTGGATAAGGATCGTGTGGTGTGTGAGAGGACTGGACTTTCTACCGTGCACATCCTGCACGACCACACCGCCGACCGATGCCCCACTGCACAAAACGCGTCCCGGTCCACCAATAATTCTGGCGCCGACAAGCCCATGCACCCCCATCTGCCTGCGCTGCTACACCCGATCTCTATCCTTCCGACCCCACTCTCGTTTTGTTGTGTTCTTCAAGAGCATCCGCAAAACTGTTTGTGAATGAACATATGATCTCAAAAAACGGATACAGAGAATGCTCTGTTGTGCTTGTACTAATGCGCGATTTATTTTCGCTTTCAAAATTTGTTTTTGCGAAGGTCAAGATGTTGTGTTGCAGAAGGTCAAGTGTGTATATAATTGTATATGTGTTTTTTTTAATGCATAGCTTCATTGATTCACCTCAGAATGCTCTTTTTCAGATGTGTGCATTCGTACTTGTAAAAATGCATGTAGCATGCGAAGTTTATGTGTATTGTTGTGTGTAATTTTCTTGAATTATAATAGCATGCAAAGTTCATGTATCAGAAATTCATAAGTTCAGGTGTATCACATACTGAAGAAATTCATCAGTGAAAAAAAAAGGATTGCCTAACCCATTTCGCCGATGGCAAAAAATGGCTAAAAATGTCGTGAGACAAAAAACAAAACTGCATAAGATATAACATAGTAAGTTCATAGAAAGGTGGAAAAACATGATTTCATTTTGTTTGTTTAACCATTTCTAAAAAATGCCTTGAAGTTCAAATTTAAATAAAAGGGCGATTCAATGCTTATTACAAACCTGTAATTTTCCCTATTACTATAGAATAAACCAAGAAGTTCAAAAACTAAAAATGGAGTAGTTCGAAAAGTTTATAAAAATGGTGTTTCTACATTTTACTAAAAAATTAGAGAAGTTCAAATTTAAATAACATAGAAGTTCAAAATGTTTATTCCAAAACCAAGAAGGTCAAAAAAAAACCAAGCAGTTTAAAAGGTTTGTAAACATGGATGTGCCCATATTTGGACCTTGCATTTTTACTAAAATAATGGAGCGACTCGATGTATGCAGAAAACTCAAATTCTTCTCGTTTCTAAAAAAAATGTATTTCATTCAGTTCATGAAAAAAGTTGTTCAATGTTTACTTACAAAAATTAATTTTCTATTTTCTAGAAATCAAACTAAGAGTTCGAATTAAAATAAGAGAGAAGTCCGAAGTTTATAAAAACATAGGATTTACAAGGTAAAAAATTTGATGCTATTTTTTGGCATTTTGAAAACTACCCATAAATGGCGACGAATTAGAAAAAATTTGATGAAATTTTTTTATTCTCAAACATAATCTTTCCAATGGGTATATCATGCGTATTATTCCCATAATATAATTTGAATTTTTTGTGTATATCATTCAAAACAAGTCTTAGCATGTTCAAAATATGCTCTTAACTAGTGCTATCGTTTGCTCAAATTCAACGAGTACTTTAGGAGTTAGGGACAAATTTTTTACAGAGTAGTTCAAATTGAAAACGGCCAGAAGTTCACGTGCTGCATGGTGTGTGTTTTCATAATAGAAAATAGAATAAAAAGATAAAGTATAAAAATTTTGCTGCTAGAAGTTCAGGTGCTCAAAGACGGGAAGTTCAAAACTTCTTGTGAGAGAGGTAATCGGCACTATATAACATTTGTGCAACTCCGATGAACGAGTGAGAAATTACGAACAAAAATACGTGGTAGAAGTTTAAAGTGAAAACAGAGGGAAGTTCGATCATTATAGAAAACTCAGATTTTCCTCGTTATTAAAGAATGGAAACAAGAAGTTCAAAAATAAAAAACAAGAAGTTCAACTTTTGAAAATAAAGCGCTTCAAAATTTCATCAAAAGGATTAAGAAATAAACCAGGAAGTCCATATTAAAAAGATGGAGAAGTTCGATGATTATAGAAAACTCAGATTTTCCTCGATATTAAAGAATGGAAAGAAGAAGTTCAAAAATACAATAACAATAAGTTCAACTATTAAAAATAGAGCAATTCAAAATTCATAAAAAAAGATTAAGAAAAATCAGATTAAAAATTCATAAAAAACTCAAATATTTTCACGTAACCGAGAGAGGTTCAGGTTGATAACTTCCAGAAGTTCATGTACTACACGGTGTGCAGTTTATACTAAAAAAGAATAAAAAGCAAAGGCTAAAAGTTTTGTTGTTATAAGTTCAAGTCCTTCGTCGGAGAAATTTTAAAAAATTATTGTGAGAGAGATTTGTACAAAAGAAATATCATTTGTGTAACAATGACGATGGATGAGAAAATTACAAATGAAAATACGTCACAGAAGTTCAACACAAAACAACAGGAAGTTCAACTACTAAAGTAGATGAATTTCTGATGAAAAACTTTTAAAATCGTTGTGAGTATGAAAAAACGATCAAAATGGGAAAGTTGCATGTTTGCATCAGCTTTCCACCGATATATCACTTGCTCAATTCCGGTGAGTGGATAAAGAGCTACGAGCAAAAAAGCACGTGAAAAACAGAGTAAAGTTCAAGTAGACATGCCGAGAAGTTCAGATTCTTCACGTGGTGCATTTTTGAAGAATCTGTTTCGCGATAAAGGCAGAACGAATGATCTCACCATTTTCAAAATTACTTGAAAATAACTAGGAATCATAGAAAACCATCAAAATGAAAAAGTTTCACATTTTCTTAGCTTTTCAACGGTATATTATTTGCCCCATTCTGATAAAGTTTGTAGAAATTACGGTGTAAATACGTTTTTAGCCATTTTTAAAATTGACTTAAAACAGTAAGGAATTGGGAGAAACAATATATACAAAAAAAGTTTCGCATTTCCTCAAGATTTCCGACGCCGTATCATTTGATACATTCGGATGTACGGTTAAAAAATAGATTGAAAATACGAACCCGGTGGAACTTGTACCATTTTCTTAATTACTCTTAAAGCGTTCGAAATTAGAAACTACTTTCTACATGAAAAAGTAGCGCATTTTCATAGACTTTCCAACGCCATATCATTTGCCTCAATTGGATTAGCCGTTTAGAAATGACATCGAAAATACGAACTCGGTTGTTCAGTTTGCAAAATTTTACGATTTTCCAAATTACTCTTTAACCATAGGGAATTAGAGAAAACTTTCAACATGTGGAAGGAGCGGTTTTACAGCAGCTTTCGAACGCTATATTATTTGCCTCATTCCGATAAACGGTTTAGAAATGCGATCGTACGATTCACGTTTTTTGTATGAGGAAAAAACGGTTTTCAAAACTGCTCTTAAACTATTTACATTTGCCAAAAATTTAACTTGGGTCATGATACTGGTGTCCATAGCTTTCCAACGGTATATCGCAAGCCACATTTGGGCAACGTTGGCGGAAGTTCAACCTAGCATTGTGAGAATTTCAGGTCGAACAACTCAGGCAGTCAAATTGCAAAAGACGCAATTTCATCACGATCCGAGAGCAAAATCCGCCAACGAACGAGATTCCTATTAAAAACGGTATTTAGTTGCTAAAAAAGTTTCTAGATTACAATAATATCATATAGAACACGACTAACCAGAATAATTCGCGGGGGAAGCCACGGTTGCGAAGATAGCCCGAAGGTCGGGTTCGTACAAAGGGAAGTTCAGGCGCGTTTCTCAGGCAGTTTAGGTTGTGATCAGAATATTATTATGATCCCGTGATCAGAATAGTGTTTATGTATATATATATATATATATATATATATATATATATATATATATATATATCACTTAGGCTTCAAGTGTGTACTTGTTAGTTAAACCTATGGTTAAAATGTGACAATAAATATGACTAGTAAGTAGTACAGTAGCAATACTAGTATACGTCTGTCAAATTATTCATCATGTCCACACATTGAATTGACATGACAACACGCTGCGCGTGAGGTGACACAAGAATCCGTGGCGTGTTTGGGTATTACGGACTTCGATTGGGAGTACCACTTATCTGTCAAATCTTTCATCATTCACTTAAAACAATCGATTGATCATACATTGAGTACCATATAACCGAATTAACCCATACAAGTCGAAGAAGGATTGGCCGGTCTTTGGTCAAGGCGTCAAGTTCGATCCCACGGATCAAGAGCGATCGAGCACCTTGAGGCCAAAGTGAGGCCGACAACATGAGATCTCACCCTCTCATCGATTTGTTCATACCAACCATCGACAGCGAGCACGGCATATGCTACACTCATCCTGAGAAACTTCCAGGTAAGACACCGATCGACCGTCTACTTGCACAAACATACTCCTTTGTTTATAGCTCTATTTTTGTTTTTAGACGCAGACCTGGTGAAGCAATTACAATTTCACGGTTAATAAAAAGTGAAACAAGTGACTGCAACATGCCAAAGATGTTATGAAAATGCCAACTACGTACACTAAAACCTGTATTCGACAATACTGCAGGTATCACACTGAGTGGCCCAAGAAAGCATTTCTTCCAGCGCAATTCCAGGGTGATCAAAATGGGCACGTGGACGCGTCGCAAGATACAGTCGGAGTGCCGCATGCATGCGATGTGGCACAACACCGGCAATACCTTGCTGGTGATGGTTAACGGCCAGCAGACAGGCAGCAAAAAGGTTCTGGTGCTGCACACCAACAAGAACTTCGACCAGCATAGGACCAACTAGGTGATGCACCAGTACCACCTCGGGGACCTGGAGCAAGAGAAGGAGCGGGAGCTGGTCCTCTGCAAGATTTTCTACCAGAAGAACACTAGGGCCAGGAGTAAAAAGATTATAAGTTAGTTTGGTATTGGTACTGGTACTACCTTGTCGTCTGCAAGTTGTTATTGTTTTTAACGATCTTTTGGTATAAACTTCACATTTGCTTCCAACCATCATGCGAGGGTCGACGTGGATATAAAGCTGAATCATTTGTTTCGAAACGAATTTTCAGGCACCTGATTTTTATTTGATGGGTAGCATAAGCACTTGCCGTTCGAATTCCCAGTTCTCCAAATTTTTCGAAACAAGTGCATGATCTTATTATCACGATGAAAAAACAATATCCCTGCTGCATCCCGCTTATCGATGTACTTGCAGAATTCTCTCATTTATTGAGCACGTATATTGTTTTTTCAGGTTGAGCAAGTTTCAACTGGGTTGTAGACTGCCTGTGCTTGGTTTTGTTTTTAATGTGCCCAGCCCATGATGACAACGGGCACAAAAATCCAGCAGGTATCTCTTGGCCTCTCGCCCGCCAAATATAATTATATTTTGTCTTACAACATCCATGAGCAGTTTTTCTTGAATCAAACACACAGCTCAGTTCTATTTTCCTCTTGAAACGCATGTCCTACATCCGCTTTTCTAATCTCTACCTATAGTTTTACTAGTTCATATACACGTATCATTATATTGAAAATACATAAAATTCCCTTTTCATATTTACATCCTTATTTTTGTTGTTGTTTTCCCTCCCAGCGTTGATTTTTTTACCACCGGTTTTCCCTTAAACCAACTCAATTGTCCCACGTCTTATTTGCTTACAAAAACAAAACGATTTTTTTTGGAAAATCAATAAGTTCTTAAAAAAATGTTTATCATTTCGGGATTACAAAAGTTCGGACTCCACCAAAATTTGAAAAATAAGGTTGAACTTTTTGACCGTGGTCCTGGGCAGAAAATGGGCTGTAATAAATTACATAAGAATTAGCAAATGGGCTGCAAATTATTAAAAAATAGCAAATGGGCTCTATGTTGTCTGCCACAGATTTGGAGGCTGACTTGCGGGCCTACTAAGTTCATGCGTACACAAGGTTTATTAAAAAGGAAACTTAGTCAACAATCGACTCTACCAGCCGTTGGACCGTTAGATGTCAATCTAACGGCAACCGTGCTTCTTCAGTCTCTGATCTTCCTGCCCCAGCCGCCCAAACCAGCGCCATTGGAACCGCGTGCTCCCGCCTTCCGTGGCCGGCTGTGCTGCCGGGCAGGCCTCACGGCCCCATCATATGCTCGCATCCCTGGCATTTTTCTATCCCTCTACACACCCACACCTCCTGTTATTTTCCGGCGACGGGCAATGACCAACGGTCAACCTCAGATTCTCCATCACAGGCAGCCACTGTCGTGTCTTCCCCGGCTCTGTGTCATTCCCTTCGTAGGCCTCACCGTCGTCCACCTCCCTGGTGCTCTTGGCGCGGCGTGGTCAATGAACGACATCCATCGGAAGTGGACTGTACGTGGAGGGGCTAACAGCTGGGTCCACTGCCGCACACAAGGAAATGCCTCATTATTACGCGCAAAATAATGATTCCTCCACCTGACATCTGGGACCCGCCGGAAGGGCCTCTGTATTTCGCGAAAAAAACGTCCCCTCCACTGACAGGTCGGACCCACCAACTATATCTTCGCACGCAAGGAAGTGCCTCCTTATTGCGCACAAAAAAATGAATACCCCCTGCCAGCTGGGACCCACCATAGTGGGAGGCTGACTTATGGGCCTACTAAGTTGACAAGGACGGAGGGCTTTGTCAACTTAGTCAATATGAACAATTCTAGATCCAGTGATCGTACGATGTCCATCCAACGGCCTTAGTGCTTCTTCAACCTCTGGTCTTCTTGCTCCAGCCGCCCAAAGCAGCGCCGGTCGTGTCGCTCGCCTTCCCGCCTCCCGTGGCGGCACAGGTTGCCTTGAGAGGCCTCACCGCCCCATACTACTCCCATCGCTGGCAGGCCATCCCTCCACTCACCCACACCCCATGTTATTCTCAAGCGGCGACGACATTTCACACCAAGCCGAATCGGTGAACCTCAGACTCCTCTCGCGTGGGCATCCATCGCTGCGTCTTCCCGGCTCGCGTCGTCCCTTCCTAGGCCTCGCCGTCGTCCACCGCCTTTGGTGCTCTCGGTATGGCGTGGTCAATGTGGTCAACGCATCGACTTCCATCGGAAGAGTATCAGACGTGGATAGGTCGGCAATTTGGGTCCACGGTCATGATTGGGTCCACGGCCACAGCCTAGATTTTTTGTGATTTGCCATGTAAGTCGCTTTGTCGGCCCTGTTGGGCTGCAAATCTTTCAAGACGAGGAGAGCTTCATTCGGCTGGCCGAGAAAATGGTCTATCAGTAATGAGAAATGGGTTGTACATTTTTAAAACACATCAAACCGGCAATTAGTTTCAATTCTCTTTTTTCGAGATTTTAAATTGCATTGATTTTTATGCGTGGACAATTTGTTGGATTTTATATTAATATACATTTTTTTAAATCAGTTTGAATGTGACTCGAAATTTCGGGATTAAAAACAGTTTGGACCGCACCAAAATATGCAAATTTTCGTATATTTTTTTAACCGTGGCCACAATATAGGCTGTAATGCTAACAAAAAGAATATGGGCTCTAAAAAAACCTTAAGAATTAGCAAATGGGTTGTAAATTATTAGAAATAATGGCAGATGGGTTGTATGATGTTTTCCGCAGATTTGAGGCTTTCCTAAAAAAAAGGTTGATGCACAAGCAAAGGATCGCTGAATGTCCATCCAACGGTAGTCGTGCTTCTTCAATCTCTGCTCTTCCTGCTCCGGCCCGCTCAAACAAGTGCCGGCGGGACTGCTCGCTCTCTCCTCCTCATGGTCGGTCAGGTTGCCACAAGAGGCCTCATCAACCCACCGTACTCCCATCGCTGTATTCTCCGGTGACGGCAGACGAACCCGTAAATCCTCGTACAGTCGTACTCCCCTCCGCGTGGGAAACAAATGCCGAGTCTTCCCTGCTTCCATGTCGTTCCCTTCCTAGGCCTCGCCGTTGTCCACCGCCCTGGTGCTCTCGGCGCGGCCTGGTCAACGTGGTCAACGACCGACATGCATCTGAAGTGGATCAGACGTGGAGAGGCCGACAATGGATCCATCGCCGCACGCAAGGAAATGCCTCCTTATTACACGCAAAATAATGATTCCTCCACCGACATCTAGGACCCACCGAAAGGGCCTCGTGTATTTCGTGAAAAAAGCGTTATCATTACCGACAAATTCGGACCCACCAGCTATATCTTCGCACGCAAGGAAGTGCCTCCTTATTACGCACACAAAAATGAATACTCCCCGCTAGCTGGGACCCAAAGTATAGTGGCAGGCTGACTTGTGGGCCTACTAAGTTGATGGGGACGGAGGGCTTTGTCAACTTAGTCAATATGCACGATTCTAGCTCCAGTGACCGTATGATGTCTATCCAACGGCCGTAGTGCTTCTTCAACCTCTCGTCTTCTTGCTCCAGCCGCTCAAACCAGAGCCGGTCGTGCCTCGTGCTCCTGCCTCCCGTGGCTGGCTGCAATGCGGCGGAGGCCTCACCGCCCCCTACTACTCCCACCGCTGGCCAGGCCATCCCTCTACTCACCCACACCACCTGTTATTCTGGCGACGGCAAATTTCACACCGCAGTTGAACGGTGAACCCTCATACTCCTCTACACGTGGGCATCCACTGCCGCGTCTTCCTTGGCTCCGCGTTGTCCCCTTCCTAGGCCTTGCCGCCGTCCACCGCCTTGGTGCTCTCGGCGCGGCGTGGTCAATGTGGTCAACGAACGACTTCCATCAGAAGAGAACTCCACGTGGAGAGGCTAACATCTGGGTCCACGACAACCGCAAGGAAGTGCCTCCTTATTACACGCAAAATAATTATTCCTGCACCTGACAGCGGGGACCCATCGGATGGGCCACCGTATTTCGCGAAATAAATGTTTCCCCCCTGACTGCTGGGTGATACGTCTCCAACGTATCTATAATTTTTGATTGCTCCATGCTATATTATCTACTGTTTTGGGCAATATTGGGCTTTATTTTCCACTTTTATATTATTTTTGGGACTAACCTATTAACCAGAGGCCCAGCCCAGATTTGATGTTTTCTTGCCTATTTCAGTCTTTCGAAGAAAAGGAATATCAGACGGAGTCGAAACGGAGCGAAATCAACTAGAGAAGTTGTTTTTGGAATGAAAGCTACCCGATGGACTTGGACCCCACGTCAAGGAAGGAACGAGGAAGCCACGAGGGTGGAGGGTGCGCCCACCCCCCTAGGGTGCGCCCCCCTGCCTCGTGGGGCCCTCGTGGCTCCCCTGACGTACTTCTTCCGCCTATATAACTCCACATACCATAAAACTTCCAGAACAGAGAATAGATTGGGAGTTCCGCCGCCGCAAGCCTCTGTACCCACCAATAGCCAATCAGGACCCTATTTTGGCACCCTGCCGGAGGAGGGAACCCTCACCGGTGGCCATCTTCATCATCCCGACGCTCTCCATGACGAGGAGGGAGTAGTTCACCCTCGGGGCTGAGGGTATGTACCAAAGAGCTATGTGTTTGACCTCTCTCTCTCGTGTTCTTGATTTGGCATGATCTTGATGTATCGCGAGCTTTGCTATTATAGTTGGATCTTATGTTGCTTCTCCCCCTCTACTCTCTTGTAATGGATTGAGTTTTCCCTTTGAAGTAATCTTATCGGATTGAGTCTTTAATGATTTGAGAACACTTGATGTATGTCTTGCCGATGCGTATCTGTGGTGACAATGGGATATCACGTGATTCACTTGATGTATGTTTTGGTGATCAACTTGCGGTTCCGCCCATGAACCTATGCATAGGGGTTGGCACACGTTGCCGTCTTGATTCTCGGTAGAAACTTTGGGGCACTCTTTGAGGTTCTATGTGTTGGTTGAATAGATGAATCTGAGATTGTGTGATGCATATCGTATAATCATACCCATGGATACTTGAGGTGACATTGGAATATCTAGGTGACATTAGGGTTTTGGTTGATTTGTGTCTTAAGGTGTTATTCTAGTACGAACTCTAGGGCTGTTTGTGACATTTATAGGAATAGCCCAACGGATTGATTGGGAAGAATAACTTTGAGGTGGTTTCGTACCCTACCGTAATCTCTTCGTTTGTTCTCCGCTATTAGTGACTTTGGAGTGACTCTTTGTTGCATGTTGAGGGATAGTTATATGATCCAATTATGTTATTATCGTTGAGAGAACTTGCACTAGTGAAAGTATGAACCCTAGGCCTTGTTTCAAAGCATTGCAATACTGTTTACGCCCACTTTTATCATTAGTTACCCTGCTGTTTTTATATTTTCAGATTACAAAAACCTATATCTACCATCCATATTGCACTTGTATCACCATCTCTTCGCCGAACTAGTGCACCTATACAATTTACCATTGTATTGGGTGTGTTGGGGACACAAGAGACTCTTTGTTATTTGGTTGCAGGGTTGCTTGAGAGAGACCATCTTCATCCTACGCCTCCCACGGATTGATAAACCTTAGGTCATCCACTTGAGGGAAATTTGCTACTGTCCTACAAACCTCTGCACTTGGAGGCCCAACAATGTCTACAAGAAGAAGGTTGTGTAGTAGACATCAAGCTATTTTCTGACGCCGTTGTCGGGGAGGCTAGGTAAGCGGCACTCACACCCCGTCAACTAAGCTCTTTTCTGGCGCAGTTGCCGGGGAGGTGAGTGCTTGAAGGTATATCTTTAGATCTTGCAATCGAATCTTTTTGTTTCTTGTTTTAGCACTAGTTTAGTTTATAAAAGAAAATTACAAAAAAAATGGAATTGAGTTTATCCCATACGCTTCATCCTTTTAATATCTTTCGTGAGTATGATGGAAAAGAAAATTGTGCCAAAGTGTTAGAAGAAGAATGCATTAAAATGTTTGGCACTAAATCTTTGAATGATGAGCATGATTGCAATGTTGTTAGTGTGAACTCTTTGAATATCCATAGTACTAATGATGATTGCACTAGTTATGATGAAAATGTCTCCTATAAACATGTCAATTTTTGTGGAGTGCATTGGGTTTGCAAGTACACACCAAATAGGGAAGATAGATATTGCAAGAGGCATAAGTACTTAGAAACTAAATTATTGCAAGAAAGTCTTGATGATTGCGCTAAAAGATTCAATATTTTGCGCGCCCCTTGTGAACTTTGCAATGAACATGGTCATTTAAAGCTCCAATGCTATTTGTTTCATGATCAAGTCATGTCCAAATATTGTGATAATTTGATTACCCTTGAGCATCATAAAGAGCTTAGTCTTCTTTTGGGTTATGAAGAAATGAAACGTATAACTGAGGGTATTCCAAAGTTTAATCTCGATAAATTTCTTAATTTTTATCTAGAGAAGATTTATATGTATTGTGCGGTGAATTGTATTGAAAATCCTTATATTGCCAATTACGTAAAGAAAATAAAACAAATATAGGATGAAGAGAATACTAACGAAAGGGAAGAGACTTCCCAATATCCTCATATTATTTCTTATGATGAATCAGGTAACAAGGAGGAGCCTTCTACTCAACCAATCTCATTAATAAGGAGCTCCAAAAAGAGGATTGAACCCACACATGATGTGGTGAAGAAGAAGAAAAGAAAAAGGAAGAGAGGTAAAAAGGTATCTCTCCCAAATAAGGTTGCTCCTATTATTGTTGTGCCTCATGAAAATGAAGATGATACACTTGATGATGATCTCGTTATGCCTATTGCTTGTTTTGATGATTATGATTGGGAATATAATGATACTTCTTATGATCTTGAAAATCTTTTTGGCATTTTCTTGGAAGAATATAATGTTTGCTATACTATTGGTGCTATCCATACTATTAATGATGAGAGTGATTATGCTTATGATATGAAAAGACCCAAGCTTGGGGAAGCTATGTTTGATGAGGATGACATATTTGAGAATATATTTGCTGCAATTAATGTTTGTCCCAAGCTTGGGGATGCTATGTTTAATAATGATGATATTTTTAGCCTCCCAAGTTTTGATATGCAAAGTTGTTATGATGATAGCATGCCTTCTACCTATGATGATTATATTTATGAAAGTGGGTTTGGAAGAGTGTCAACTTTAGGAAGTAATGATCCCACTATTTTGTAGGATGTTGAATCTTATAATATTTATGAAAGTGGATTTGGAGAGGTCATGACTTTATTTAGTGATGTATCCACTATTTCGGAAGAGGTTTCAATCGATTATGATGAAAACAAAGTTGCTACTTATGATGATTATTGTGATGAAACTTATGCTATAAAGAGTAGTAATGATTATATTTATAAAACTTGTCATGATTATGAGTACCCTTTCTCTGAACATTACTCTTTAATGTGGAAGCAATTTATAGTATTCAAGTCTTTTATGATACTCCCACTATCCCGAATGAGAAGAATTCTGCTTATATGGAGAATAGTAAATTTTCTGTGCTTGTAGGTCATGAAAAGAATGCTTTTGGTGCTGGTTATATTGTTGAATTCATTCACGGTGCTACTGAAAATTATTATGTGGGAGGAATATATGCTTGTAGGAATTGCAATAATATCAAGTTTCCTCTCCATGTGCTTAAAGTTTTGAAGTTATATTTGTTTTGCCTTCCTATGCTAGTTGATTATTGTTCCCATAAGTTGTTTGCTCACAAAATCCCTATGCATAGAAAGTGGGTTAGACTTAAATGTGCTAGTCATATTCTTCATGATGCTCTATTTATGTTCCAATTCTTATGTCTTATGCGAGCATCATTGAAATCATCATGTCTAGCTAGGGGCGTTAAACGTTAGCGCTTGTTGGGAGGTAACCCAAATTTATTTTAGTTTCCTGCTTTTTGGTTCTGTTTAGGAATAAATAATCCATCTGGTTTCTGTTTAGATGAGGTTTTATGTTTTAATTAGTGTTTGTGCCAAGTAGAACCTTTGGGAAGACTTGGGTGAAGTCTTTAAGATCATGCTGTAAAAAAACAGAAACTTTAGCGCTCACGAGATTAGCTTAAAATATTTACTAGAGAGTGCTATTTAGTTGATTCTTTTTGCAGATGATTACTAGACAAATTCCTCAGGTCCAAAAATTTATCTTAAATTTTTTGGAGTTCCAGAAGTATACGTTTTATACAGATTACTACAGACTGTTCTGTTTTTGACAGATTCTGTTTTCATTGTGTTGCTTGCTTATTTTGATGAATCTATGGCTAGTAAAATAGTTTATAAACCATAGAGAAGTTTGAATACAGTAGGTTTAACACACATATAAATAAAGAATGAGTTCATTACAGTACCATGAAGTGGTGTTTTGTTTTCTTTCGCTAACGGAGCTTACAAGTTTTCTGTTAAGTTTTGTGTTGTGAAGTTTTCAAGTTTTGGGTAAAGATTCGATGGACTATGGAATAAGGAGTGGCAAGAGCCTAATCTTGGGGATTCCCATGGCACCCCCAAGATAACCCAAGGACACCAAAAAGTCCAAGCTTGGGGATGCCCCGGAAGGCATCCCCTCTTTCGTCTACTTCCATCGGTAACTTTATTCACCACATGATATGTGTTTTGCTTGGAGCGTCATTTTCTTTTGTTAGTATTTTCTTGCTGTTATTTAGAATAATGTTTTTCATCTCTAGTTTCAATAAAAATGTCAATGATAGCTTTTACTATGCTTATTTTGCAAGAATACATGTTGCTGTTTGAAAAACAGAAAGTTTACCGCTGTTGCAAAAATTCCCTAGAAAAGTCAGAATGTGATAAAATGTTGAAACCTTTTGCATAGTAAGCTCTGATAAATTCACTACAGTGGGAATTTTATTTCATAATATTTGGAGTTAGGTAAGTATGACGAATCTTGCATTCTTTACAGACTGTACTGTTTTGGCAGATTGCTGTTATGTTTGCATTGTTTGCATATGTTTGCTTGTTTAATGATTCTATTTGATGATAGGAGTATTAAATATGCAGAGGCATTTAGTATGCAATGTTGAATAATAATTTTAGTGATTTACTACAGTATAGTATGATAAGGTTTTGCATTGGTTTATACTAACTTATCTCACGAGTTCTTGTTGAGTTTGGTGTGGATGAAGCTTTCGAGATTTAGGAAACCGAGATATAAAAGGAATTAAGGAGACACAAAATCTCAAGCTTGGGGGTGCCCAAGGCACCCCAAGATATTATTTCAAGAATTCTCAAGCATCTAAGCTTGGGGATGCCCCGGTAGGCATCCCACCTTTCTTCTTCAACAATTATCGGTTAGTATCGGTTGAACCTAAGTTTTTGCTTCTTCACATGATGTGTGCTATCCTTGAAATGTCATTTTATTTTATTTAGATTTGCTTTCTGTTTGAATAAAGTATCAAGATCTGAAATTCTTAAATGAGAGGGAGTCTTCACATAGCTACATAATTATTTGACCACTCATTGATCTTCACTTATATCTTTCGGAGTAGTTTGTTGTTTGCTCTAGTGCTTCACTTATATCTTTTAGAGCACAATGGTGGTTTTATTTTGAAGAAATAGATGAACTCTCATGCTTCACTTATATTATTTTGAGATTCTTAAATAGCATGGTAATTTGCTTAAATAATCCTAATATGCTTGGTATTCAAGATTTGTAAAACTTCCTTATGAGTGTGTTGAATACTAAAGATAAGTTAGATGCTTGATAATTGTTTTGAGATATGAAGATGGTCATATTAGAGTCATGCTAGTTGAGTAGTTGTGAATTTGAGAAATACTTGTGTTAAAGTTTGTGATTCCCTTAGCATGCACGTATGGTGAACCGTTATGTGATGAAGTTGGAGCATGATTTATTTATTGATTGTCTTCCTTATGAGTGGCAGTCGGGGACGAGCGATGGTATTTTCCTACCAATCTATCCCCCTAGGAGCATGCGTGTAATACTTTCATTTGATAACTTGTAGATTTTTGCAATAACTATATGAGTTCTTTATGACTAATGTTGAGTCCATGGATTATACGCACTTTTCTTCCTTCCACCATTGCTAGCCTCTCTAATACCGCGCACTTTTCACGCAGATCATACACCCACCATATACCTTCCTCAAAACAGCCACCATACCTACCTATCATGGCATATCCATAGCCATTCCGAGATATATTTCCATGCAAGTTACCACTGTTCCGTTTATTATGACATGCTCCATCATTGTCATATTGCTTAGCATGATCATGTAGTTGACATCGTATTTGTGGCAAAGCCACCGTTCATAATTCTTTCATACATGTCACTCATGATTCATTGCATATCCCGGTACACCACCGAAGGCATTCATATAGAGTCATATTTTGTTTTAAGTATCGAGTTGTAATTCTTGAGTTGTAAGTAAATAGAAGTGTGATGATCATCATTATTAGAGCATTGTCCCAAGTGAGGAAAGGATGATGGAGACTATGATTATCCCACAAGTCGGGATGAGACTCCGGACGAAAAAAAGAGGCCATAAAAAAAGAAAAGGCCCAAATAAAAAATGAAAAAATGAAAAAAATGAGAGAAAAAGAGAGAAGGGACAATGCTACTATCCTTTTACCACACTTGTGCTTCAAAGTAGCACCATGATCTTCATGATAGAGAGTCTCCTATCTTGTCACTTTCATATACTAGTGGGAATTTTTCATTATAGAACTTGGCTTGTATATTCCAATGATGGGCTTCCTCAAGTGACCTAGGTCTTCGTAAGCAAGCAAGTTGGATGCACACCCACTTAGTTTCTTTTGTTGAGCTTTCATATACTTATAGCTCTAGTGCATCCGTTGCATGGAAATCCCTACTCACTCAGATTGATATCTATTGATGGGCATCACCATAGCCCGTTGATACACCTAGTTGATGTGAGACTATCTTCCCTCTTTTTGTCTTCTCCAAAACCAACATTCTATTCCACATATAGTGCTATATCCATGGCTCACGCTCATGTATTGCGTGAAGATTGAAAAAGTTTTGAGAATGTCAAAAGTATGAAACAATTGCTTGGCTTGTCATCGGGGTTGTGCATGATTTAAATACTCTGTGTGGTGAAGATAGAGCATAGCCAGACTATATGATTTTTTAGGGATAACTTTCTTTGGCCATGTTATTTTGAGAAGACATAATTGCTTTGTTAGTATGCTTGAAGTGTTATTATTTTTATGTCAATATTAAACCTTTATCTTGAATCTTTCGGATCTGAATATTCATATCACAAGTAAGAAGAATTACATTGAAATTATGCCAACTAGCATTCCACATCAAAAATTATCTTTTTTATCATTTACCTACTCGAGGACGAGCATGAATTAAGCTTGGGGATGCCTGATACGTCTCCAATGTATCTATAATTTTTGATTGCTTCATGCTATATTATCTACTGTTTTGGGCAATATTGGGCTTTATTTTCCACTTTTATATTATTTTTGGGACTAACCTATTAACCGGAGGCCCAGCCCAGATTTGCTGTTTTTTTGCCTATTTCAGTGTTTCGAAGAAAAGGAATATCAGACAGAGTCGAAATGGAACGAAATCAACTAGAGAAGTTATTTTTGGAACGAAAGCTACCCGATGGACTTGGACCCCACGTCAAGGAAGGAACGATGAAGCCACGAGGGTGGGGGGCGCACCCACCCCCCTAGGGCACGCTCCCTGCCTCGTGGGGCCCTCGTGGCTCCCCTGACGTACTTCTTCCGCCTATATAACTCCACGTACCTGAAAACTTCCAGAACAGAGAATAGATCGGGAGTTCTGCCGCCGCAAGCCTCTGTAGCCACCAAAAGTCAATCGGGACCTGTTCAAGACTTCACGCCGAGGGGGGGGAACCCTCACCAGTGTCCATCTTCATCATCTCGGCGCTCTCCATGACGAGGAGGGAGTAGTTCACCCTCGGGGCTGAGGGTATGTACCAATAGCTATCTGTTTGACCTCTCTCTCTCTCTCTCATGTTCTTGATTTGGCATGATCTTGATGTATCACGAGCTTTGCTATTATAGTTGGATCTTATGTTGCTTCTCCCCCTCTACTCTCTTGTAATGGATTGAGTTTTCCCTTTGAAGTAATCTTTTCGGATTGAGTCTTTAATGATTTGAGAACACTTGATGTATGTCTTGTCGTATGTATCTTGGTGACAATGGGATATCACGTGATTCACTTGATGTATGTTTTGGTGATCAATTTATGGGTTCCGCCTATGAACCTATGCATAGGGGTTGGCACATGTTTTCGCCTTGATTCTCCGGTAGAAACTTTGGGGCACTCTTTGAGGTTCTATGTGTTGGTTGAATAGATGAATCTGAGATTGTGTGATGCATATCGTATAATCATACCCACGGATACTTGAGGTGACATTGGAGTATCTAGATGACATTAGGGTTTTAGTTGATTTGTGTCTTAAGGTGTTATTCTAGTACGAACTCTAGGGCTGTTTGTGACATTTATAGGAATAGCCCAACGGATTGATTGGAAAGAATAACTTTGAGGTGGTTTCGCATCTACCGTAATCTCTTCGCTTGTTCTCCGCTATTAGTGACTTTGGAGTGACTCTTTGTTGCATGTTGAGGGATAGTTATATGATCCAATTATGTTATTATCGTTGAGAGAACTTGCACAAGTGAAAGTATGAACCCTAGGCCTTGTTTCAAAGCATTGCAATACTGTTTACGCTCACTTTTATCATTAGTTACCTTGCTGTTTTTATATTTTTCAGATTACAAAAACCTATATCTACCATCCATATTGCACTTGTATCACCATCTCTTCGCCGAACTAGTGCACCTATACAATTTACCATTGTATTGGGTGTGTTGGGGACACAAGAGACTCTTTGTTATTTGGTTGTAGGGTTGCTTGAGAGAGACCATCTTCATCCTACGCCTCCCACGGATTGATAAACCTTAGGTCATCCACTTGAGGGAAATTTGATACTGTCCTACAAACCTCTGCACTTGGAGGCCCAACAACTTCTACAAGAAGAAGGTTGCGTAGTAGACATCACTGGGACCCACCAGCTACATCTTCGCACGCATGTAGAGCGTGCACGTGTCGTAGTAGAGGCGCGCATGTAGCATGTACACGTACGTACAACGGCTAGTGTGCAAGAAAGAAAATACGGCCACGTATGTACATTCGGGCGGGGTCTCGAACGCCTACTCGCGCATGCGTACGGCCAGGGCTCATGTACATGGATGGGTCGGAACGGAGAAACTGCATCATCGTCGTGTTCATGGGGAGGCACGAAAATGCGTCGTGTTCATCGGGAGGCAACGTAACGCGTGGGAGCCAACCGGTTTGGATGGAACAGCCGATGGAAACGAGGCCTGGCGTACCGCAGAACAGAGGAAACGACCTTGTGTTCGACCAGCCACGGTCGAAACGGGATCCTGTTCATCGGGAGGGGTCCGGCGTACCTCAAAACGGAGGAAACGGACCTGCTACGGTCGAAACGGGGGTCCTATTGATCGGGAGGGGTGTGGCGTACCGCAAAACGGAGGAAACAGACTTGTGTTGGAGCGCTACGGTCGAAACGGGGGACCTGTTCATCAGGAGGGGTGTGGCGTACCGCAAAACGGGACTCCACGGGATACTGTTCATCTCCACCGTCATCCCCTCCAGCCTCCACGGGCCATCGCTCATCCACCGTCGACCTCCTCCAGCCTCCACCGCGAATCGCTCATCCACGGGCTCCTCGCTCATCCAGCCTCCACCGCGCCACTCCACCGCCATCGCTCAACCACCCCTCTCCACAGGCTCCTGCTCAACCACCCCTCCACGGGCTACTGCTCATCCAGCCCTCCACCGCTTCATCGGCCCATCCAGCCCTCAATGGGGTGGTCCTGTTCATCCAGCCCTCCACGGGGTCCTATTCATCCAGCCCCAACCGGCTCGATCGATCGGGGTCCTGTTCATCCAGAGGCAACACCACGGGGTCCTGTTCATCCACCCCCACCGGCAACGCTCACTGTTCATCCAGAGGCATCATCGATCGGCTTCAGTTAGCAGCAGTAGCGAAGGAATCACTCGATCGGGTTCAGTTAACAGCCATCGATCGATCGCTCGGGTTCAAGAACGCTGTAGCCTGCAGTGCAATCGCCGGTTTCGCTTAGAGCCCAACGCCGCACCCACACGCCAGGCGTGTACAAGAGAAACACGACGCCGCCCCGACCACCCACCGTAACCAGGAACACCCCGATATTTTCCTCGCCTCGCTTCTACCACGGTTTTTTCATCATGGACGGCCCAAAGAATGTCATGCGTACCGCTTCTCCAGCCCGCCCAGATGAAAAGCCCATTTTCCGTCATCCGACGGTTTGCTCAACTCTTTCCTTTTCGTGACGCCGCCCGTAGAGCGTCGAAGAGATCCAAGACCCCGGTGGTCGCTGCCGAGGACGAACTCATCAAGCGACGGCAGGAGGCGCGTCTCGAGACAGCCCTTGCCGGTGAGGCAACTCTCCTTCAAAGCAGCCCCCAGCGCAGCCCCCCGCGTAAGTATATGGTCTATTTCTTGCTGTTTGGCGTGCATGGGTGCTTCTTCTTCATCGATATCTGACTATTGGTTTGTGCAGAAGCAGAGCAGCCTCCTTCTGCTTCGACCACGCCGCCAAGGGTGGATTCCCCGGCAAGGGAGCGCTCCCCGGCGAGGGAACCTTCTCCGGCAAGGGAACCTTCTCCGGCAAGGGAGCCTTCTCCGGCGAGGGGCAGTTCTCCAAGAAGGGACGACACCAGCGATCCCTTGGCGGCGGAGACCATGACCGCAGCCCCCGGCGCAGGTAACCTTCTTGCCTGAGTACTTCCCTTGTGTTTTTCTTCTTCTGATTTTGTCTTTGAATATTTTCCTGACTTTCTTCATCCGTCCGCCGCAGAGCCGATGGAGACCGAGGCCGCCGACGAGGAGGACGTGCGCGGCAACACTGACGGGTTGCCGTCAGGAAGAAGAAGCTGGCGCTACCGACGAGCTCGCCGCGAAGAGGCCACCGAGGCTGCCGCCGCAGAAGCTGGCGAGGGGTCTGGCGATCGCACTGATGGCCCTGAGGCCGCAGGAGCACCAGGCGCTACACCGATCGCCGATTCCCCGCCACTGGGCAGCTGTCAGTTCAAGAGCCCCAAATTTCGCGCTTACTTGAAGGCCGGGCGACGGCGCTTTCATCAAACTCCCATGGAGTCGAGCTCAGGGCGCCGATCAAGGAGAGACCTTCGACGGAGAGCTGCTCGCCTCATTGGCCGACGCTGTGGACGCGCTTAAGCAGCAAAGAAGCGACGAGTCCGAGGAGGAGCAGCTTGTCGAAGAAGTCTTGCCGCTTCTACCGCTACCGACAAGCCAAGTTGGAGTCCCGAGAAGCACTTGTCGCGAGGGCGGGAGCAGACATGGAGAAACGCGCAGAAGAGCTCCGGGGCGCCAACCAAGAAACTCTCCGGAACATAGCAGAAGAGCGGGAGCGACTTGCTGAAGAGCGCACAGCCTTCATCCTTGAGAAGGCTGAGGTCGAGGAGCAGCAAAGGCTTGCTGCCGAGAAGATATCTGCGCAAGAAAGCAAGTTGGCGCAGCGGAAGATCAATCTTGACAGCTATGAGGAAGAGCTTGTCGCGCGCGAGGAGTCACTTGGCGGGGCGCTTAAGGAAGCGAAGGATGCTGCCGCAGCCGCCGAAGCCGCCAAGAAAGAGTTGGAGATGAAGGTGACGCAGCTGGAGGCCAGTCTCCAGAAGAGCGGCAAGGATCTTGCTGCGCTCAAGCACGAGCGCGAGAAGGACGCCTACACTCTTGGCGAAGTCAGTAGGCTGCCTCGCCGAGAGGACCAAGGAGCTCGACGCCGCCAAGGATTCCAAGGCAGATCTTGAGTCAAGCTGGCCACTCGATGCGTGACGCTGGACGGCGCCAAGGAGCGGGAGGTGGGCCTGTTGGAGAAGATCAAGGCCAACGAGGAGTCAGCCGGGCGAATGTCAAGCCACCAGAGCGCTTTGAGGGAGAGCGTGGTGCATCGAATCAAGGTCTCGTGGATACCGCCGCGCCATCCACAACGAGCTGATGGAGCTGGGATGGTGGATCTCGGACACTCTCCGATGAGCACCTCCAACCCAGCGCCAAGCTTAGTTTATTCTTCATAGGGCGCAGGACGGCTCTCTGACTCCGGGAAGAGATCCCAGCACTGGCCGAGGAATCGCGCCAGATCTGCAGGAGCCTCCGTAAGGTGTTGATGAAGGTGGCCTTCCGCAATCCAGGCCTCAACCTCAACGGCGTCCTCAGATCCTTGCCGCCAGATGCTGACGTGGAGGCGCTCAAAGCCCTTGTCGCACCCATTGTGGACAAGGTGGGCAAGATCAAGCGGATTGATGGTGACCGCATAGACTAGGCCGCCAATTTTATCTTTCCCTTGTCGCCGATCATGTTTAGAACAATTTATTAGATCTGCGACAAGCTATTTTGTAATATAACTCTATCTTAGGCGATGATTGCAATGTTATTTCCTTTACTTGATTCCTTCCTTTGTAATGCTTTTTGCCCTACGCTTTTAGAGAACTTGTCAGACAGTCACCTTTTGTCAGCGAAGGCCGAAAAGTGAACGTCCCAGCTTTGTCGGCGGTGCCGCCCGACAAGTAACCTTGTCGCGACTAGCTGCAGCTCACTTAAGTTGTTGAGCGGACTCAAAACAAAGTAAGGGCGCGACTAGTCATGAAGTTGGTTCCTTCACACATGTGTTTTCCATACAAAGTACTATGTTCGAGGAAGATAACTTAAAAATTTAAGAACTGATTGCTCAAACTTGGGCAACTTAGCTTTTCGTCTGCTTGCTTCCCGATATATGAAAGCTTCCTCGAGCAACGCTTGGTCCATAGTATTATCTTCTCCTTCCCCTCGGGTTAACTTGTGCGCGAGGGGACCTTCCTTTCTTCGAGAAAAGAGAAAGAAGAGAAAATAAAGTTATGGAGCCCAAATGCTCGATATTGCTTACCGGGTGTGGGTGCTGCACAAAGTGTTAGCCAAAACATGCAATAAAATGATGAAAGCATGAATTTGACAAGTTGTGCGCAACACATGAGCTTTACTTATGCACGGGATCTGCGCTCGCTTTGTACAAAGGATTACATGCAACATCGGCAAGACTTGTATTAAAGGTGGTTGCTTAACAGGTTCCGGCAACCGCGCTTCTACGGGTAAAACTTACGAAGATGCTCAATGTTCCAGGAGTTGCTCACCGAATGCCATCTTCGGTCTCAAGGCGGACAACGCCAGCCTAGTGACTCGCTTTCACCCGATAAGGGCCTTCCCACTTCAAGGCCAACTTGTTTGAATTCTTGGCGGACTGAACGCTACGAAGAACAAGGTCGCCTTCCTCGAGGCTTCCGGCACTAACTTTGCGGCTTATGGTAGCGACGCAAAGCTTGTCGGTAACGAGCAGCTCATACAATGACCTGAAGACGGTCCTCCTCAAGGAGCAGCGCGTCATCTTGTCGCAGCTGCTCTTGCTCAAGCTCATCATAAGCGAGCACTCGAGGTGACACGTATACGAGTTCCTTGGGGAGAACTACCTCTGCTCCATAGACTAGAGCAAAGGTGTCCGCCGGTGGCTCGATTTGGCGTCAGTCTGATCTACCAAAGAACCACCGATAGCTCCTCAATCCAGCTTTCTTCCGCACTGCAGCCCGTCCGAAAGTTCTGGTCTTGAGCCCGCTGCAGAAGACTTCACATTTGCCCTCTTCGCTTGACCGTTGCTTCTCGGATG
The DNA here is from genome assembly GCA_021605145.1 of Aegilops bicornis. Lineage (NCBI taxonomy): Eukaryota > Viridiplantae > Streptophyta > Magnoliopsida > Poales > Poaceae > Aegilops > Aegilops bicornis. The sequence goes on along the minus strand of CM038672.1, from coordinate 129,214,004 downwards.
AGCAATGCAAAGCAGACCTTGGCGCCAAGATCTTGGACGCATCGCATGAAGGTGCGACTCAGAATTGTGTGCCGTTGTCGGTGATGATCCCGTTAGGGATTCCAAACGACAAACAATCGACCAAGAACTTGATCTGCCGACCGTGTTGTCACCTTCCTCATCGCTTACTTCCACTTCCGGCCACTTTGTGAACTTGTCGATTATGCGACGCATAAGTACTCAAAGCCCCGACAGCTCGGAGGAAAGGGTCGAGGATGTCGATCCCCTGCACGAAAATGGCCGTGATAAAGGGATCGCCCGGAGAGCTTGAGCCGGCCGGTTTATCTGCTTGGAATGGAACCGCACGCTTCACACTTGGTTACTTGTGCAGTTGCATCTCGAGGGCTGTCGCCAGAAGAAACCTTGCCGGAAAGCTTTGCTTGCAAGTGCTCTTGCGCCAATGTGATGGCCACATATGCCTCCATGTATCTCTCGCCAACAGCTTCCATCCATCTTCCCGGAAATACACTTCAATTTCACCCCGCTGAGTCTTCTTCTCAGATAGTGTGTCCAACAAACTGGTACATAGTTGACTGCCGGGCTACTCTTTCCGCTTCTTCTTGCTCTTCGGGAAGTTCTCATGTATGAAGGAAATGGACAATCTTTTGTGCTCATGCTGGAGCTTGCGGCTCGACAATAAGGACTAAAGGCACATCTGCTGCTGCGGGAACATCCGCTTCTACGGCAAGAACCTGCGGTTCGGCCGGAGCTTGATGCTCCCTGGCAAGCTTGCCGGAGCAAAACTTGTCGGGAGCGTCTGCTTCAACAAAACAAACCCTGGGGCTTGTCGGAGCAGATCTGTCCTCAGCTGCTGGTGTCGATCTTGGGGACCTTCTTGGCGGCGGCTTCGAGAAGCTCTCACCGAAAGTAGTCACTAGAGATCAACTTCCTCTTCTTGTTCTGTCCAGCTTGATGGTGTTACGGTTGGTTGAGTTAGCTTGAGCACAAAATCCCTGGTTCCATTGTGCAACTTAAGTGCAACGCACTTTGACAAACCATCAAGAATGTCGTTTCCGAGCTCTTGGAACATGTTCCATTTGTAGGCCGTCAAAGTGTTCTTCTAGCTTTCTCACTTCATCAACGTAGGCTTCCATCAATGGACTCGATAATCTTTGTTCACTTGCTCGGACGACAAGTCGCGAATCACCCCTAACAATAAGCTTCTTGATCCCAAGGTCCACTACGATCTCGAGATCGGCAAGCAAACCTTCATACTCTGCATTGTTTGTTGCTTGCTCCTTGGGAAAGTGCATCTCGACTACGTGACTTGAGGTGCTCTCCGGTGGGTGCCATAAGCAAAGACGCCAAAGACCGGCGCTTTGCAGCGAGAAGGCACCATCAAAGTACATCAGCCACTCTTTGCTCGCTTCCTTGACGGGATGCTCGTCTCTGGAATTTCTTCATCTTGTGTTGGGGTCCATTCCGCTATGAATTCTGCCAATGCACTGCTTTGGATAGTTGATGTGCTTTCAAACTTGAGGCCAAAGCTTGACAGTTCCAGTGCCCACTCGACAATCCTGCCTGTCGCTTCTGGATTTTGGCAAGATCCTCTTCAGCGGAAAGCGAGTGACGATCGTTATCTCATGTGCTTGGAAGTAATGGCGCAGCTTTCTCGAGGCCATGAGGAGGCCGAAGCAATTTCTGCACACCGTAGTATTTTGACCTAGCCCCCGCAAGAGGGGATCGACAAAGTAAATCGGGCGCCGCACCATCCTTTTCTCGCATCTTCTCGCATGCTCAAGGCAGATCCGGCCCTTGTCGGGACTAGAGCTTGTCGGCGAAGTGCCTTGCTTGTCGCCGGATGTATTCGCCATGGTTGTCGGCTCATCGTCCGCCTCCCTCTCCGCTACTAACGCAGCACTAACCACTTGATTGGTTGCCGCTATATATAGCAGCAACTTCTCTTGAGGCTTAGGTGCGACAAGTATTGGAGCGGAGGACAGGTACCTCTTTAAGTCTCGGCACACAGCCTCCGCTTCGGGAGTCCATTTCATTGGACCGCCTTTTTCAAAATCTTGAAAAATGGCAGGCGTGTTCAGCAGACTCCAGAGATAAACCTGCTGAGAGCAGCCACGCAACCAGCAAGTCTTCGTACATCCTTGACGCGCTTTGGTGCTTCAATCTGCTCAATGGCCTTGATCTTGTCGGGATTGGCTTCAATTCCCCGCTGAGACACGAAGAACCCGAGAAGCTTGCCGGAAGGGACTCCGAACACGCACTTCTCGGGGTTGAGCTTGAGGTTGATCTTGTGCAGATTTGCAAAGGTCTCATCCAAATCTTGAACCAGAGTTGCTTTGTCCTTGCTCTTGACCACTATGTCATCCATGTAGGCTTCTACATTTCGTGCATTTGCGGCTCAAAAGCCGCCATGGACTACTCTTGCAAACGTTGAACCAAAGCATTCTTCAAACCGAAAGGCATCCGTATGAAACAAGATGTGCCACATGGAGTAATGAATGCGGTTTCTCCTCATCCTCTTCGCCATGAAGATCTCGATGATATCCTGAGTATGCATCAAGAAATGAAAGCAAATCACATCTAGCCGTGGAGTCAACAATCTGGTCGATGCGCGGCAAGGGAAACGGGTCTATGGGACAAGCTTTATTAACATCCGTGAAGTCAATACAAAGTCTCCACTTCCCATTTGCCTTGCGCACAACTACAGGATTGGCCAACCACGTAGGATGGAGCACTCCTCTGACAAGGCCTGCTGCTTCCAATTTCTTGATCTCTTCGCGATGAATTCTTGACGCCCACCGCCGCTTCCTCGACTTTCTTCGCTGACGGGTCACAAGATGAGGACAAACGGCAAGACGGTGCTCAATTACTTTCACGAACACCGGGGATGTCAGATGGTTGCCATGCAAACACATCGACATTCGCCCGCAGGAACGCAACGAGCGCGCTTTCCTATTTAGGGTCGAGAGTGGCACTGATGGTGAAGGTACCACCACTGCCGTCCTCCTTGGCGGACACCTTCTTGGTCTCTGGCGGAGCTGCCATCGCCTTTCTTGTACTTGCCGGTGGAGCTCGATGGTGCGTCCTCGACGGTAGCGCAGCACTCAAGAGGTGCGCTTGCGGAGTGGGCATCGAGCTCTTGCCGGACTTGGTCTTCTTCCCCGGGAGCTTCAGGTGACAAGTGGCTTGCGCCGCTGCTACCGCTGCATCCCGGTAGATCTTGTCGGCACAGATAAGAGCATCCTTCTTGTCGCCATGGGCGGAGATGATGCTTATCGGCCCTGGCATCTTGAGTAAGTTGTATGCATAATGAGAGGCTGCCATGAACTTGGCGAGTCGACGGATTTGCCAAGTATCCCATTGTAAGGCAATGGGAAATCAACAACGCCAAATGTGACCCTCTCAGTCCTAAAGTTCAGCTCACTGCCAAATGTTACCGGCAGAACGTGATCTTCCCCTTCGCTTGCTCCTTCCTCGGATTGATTCCTTGGAATGTGCCGATCTCTTCGAGCTCATTGCCGTGGATCTAAAGCTTCTGGAGCACCGCGGAGGAGATCAAGTTTAAGCCGGCCCCGCCGTCAACTAGCATCTTGGTGACCTTGAGGTTGCGGATAGTTGGTGAGACCAACATCGGCAAGCACCCGACTGCAGTTATGCGATCAGGGTGGTCCTCAATATCAAAGATGATAGGCGTGCTGGACCACTTCAGAGGCTTGCGTGAGTCTACAAATGGTTCAGCTGCATTAACTTCCCACATCCACTGCTTGAGTTGGCGGTGGGAAGTATGCAGGGAAGCACCTCCGTCAACGCAGAGGACCTCTGTAGCTTTCTAAAACTCCTTCTCATCGGTCTCGCTGCCTTCCATATCTTCATCGCCGCCGTCATCTTCATCCTTGTCGCGCCGCTGGGAGGTCTGTCTCCTTCTTGCCGCTTGGCCTTGCCAAGGCCCTCCCCGACCGGACGCTTTCTTGCTGGCTCCCCAATACCTTCCCTGGCCTTCTCCTTGTCGCTGGCCAGACTTCAGCCTTCTGGTTGTTCAACAAGCTGCTCGACCTTCTTGCAGCTCTGGAGGTCATGGCCCTTGGTGCGGTGGATCTTGCAAGATCGCTTGCCGGAGCTGCCCCGCTTGTCGGCGCCGCCACAGATCGGTGGTTACGCCAGCCGCAACCTCCTTGCCGGAGCCACCAAATTTTGGCATTCTTGTCGCCACCTCCGCTGCGGACTGCTCAACAGCTAGCACTTCTCCGCCTTTCTTTTTCCTCGTTGCCCCGCCGGCTCTTCTTTGCCGGAGCGGTTTCCTCACCGCCGAGATCCTGCTTCGCATTCTCTCCCGAGTCTCCTCCTTCCTCAAAGACGTGCACACTTGTCGGCCAAGGCATACAGACTTCATCGACGCTATTGACTTTGCACATCGCCATCTCCTCCTCATCCTGCGGTTCCGCGACGCTCGATGAAACGCTACCGATCACCGCGCAGGTGGACATCTGGGATGTTGTAGTGCACACGGCTGAATCTCTCAATGAACTTGCGCAGGGACTCTCCTTCCTTCCGGGCGAGCAGATGAAGGTCACTTTCTTGGCCATGAGGGCTTGTGGCCGCTGTGAAGGCGCCAACAAACCGATGGCATAGATCTGCCCAAGAAGATATGGAGCTGTCCGGCAAGTGCATGAGCCAAGATCTAACATTGGGCTTGAGTACCAGCGGGAAGTAGTTGGCGAGGATCTTGTCGTCTCGTCCCCCCGCAGCTTGTACCGCGATGGTGTAGATGCTGAGGAACTCCGATGGATGCGTCCTGCCATCGTACTTCTCTGGCACGTCTGGCTTGAAATTCTTCTTGCTAGGCCACTGGACTTGCCGCAGCTCACGAGTGAACGCAGGGCAACCTACCGCGTACGGCAAGTCACCTAGTTCCCCTGGCGCATGCATATCGACAGAAGGCCCAGCGCGCTGGTCTGACTGACGCCGCGCTTCTCTTCGGCGCTTGATGCGAGTTCGAGCGTCTTCTTATTGTCGTTCATGAAGAACTTGGCGCTGATCGCGGCGAGCTCGTGGATCCGATGACGCGGTGGAGTCGCTGTCGAGGTGGATCCGGCGAGTCGGCGATCTTGGCCTTCGGGGTGGAGAGTGCATAGTGGTTGCACCTCCACAAGTCTCGCCGCCACCGCTCGTGCCTTGTCGCCTTGCCGCTGCAATGATGTAGTTGGTTGCCGCGAGCGCCGCCGCTGGCAAAGCCGATGAGACTTCGGATGGTGGCCTCCATTCTTCAACCTTGTCGGCTGTTGGAGGGTAGTCGAGGAGCGATTGAGCTCTCGCCAGCTTCTGCTGGAGTAGTGGGTGGCGATGGCGAACGGCGCGAGGAGCGGGATATGCTCGGACTTCTATCTATGTTAGAAGGAGCAGATCTCGTCCGAGCGATCAGGTTCGCTTCGCGCCAAAGATGTTGGCGCGCATGCTGGTCTTGAACGTCCTGAGATCCTCCAGCTCGATCTCGGTCCAACGAGCGTATGGCATTGTGAACGCCATGATGCTGTCGGTCCCGCGCCTCCTGAGACGGGCGCGGTACATGTACGGACGCCGAGGTCTGCGCGGCCTTGTCCTTGGCCTTGGCAGCAGCGTGAGCGCCCCCGTCGCCGTCCGTTCTCCCGCCGGCGTCTACCCCACCACCTGTTTGCTCCGGTGGCGGTGGGTTCGACGCGGACGGGGCTTGTGCCGCCGAAGCCTTCTTCTTCGGTGGCATGTTGATGAAGATGTCGAAGATGATGAAGATGCTGCTCGTGTGAACGCCGGATCAGGTTCACACAGCCTCGACGCCTTTACCGGGCGCGCCAAAGATGCTCGGGAGGCTGATCGGACCCACGAACACCTATGGGACCGGCGGACCGAGTCCCTTTTGGTTCGGAAGGGGCGGAGATCGCACGAAGAGCGGATCGAGGCGGTTAATACACGAGCAGTTTACCCAGCTTCGAGCTCTCCGGAGAGATAACACTCCTACCGCCGCTTGTCCGATTGTATTGTGTTCTTGCTAGGGAGCGATGAGAGCTACAAGACCTAGCGCCGGTGTTCTCTCGTTACGTTGTAATCGAACCCCTCTACGCTATGCGTGGGCCTCCTTTTATATGCTCAAGGGGTCTCCGGCGGTGGCAACGTAGATGAGGGTACAAATGGAAAAACAGTAGTTGGTACACCTACTTGAACAAAGGTATAGTGTACTCTACCTAACCCCGACGGCAAGGGACAAAAGCATTAAATGCCCGTCCCTCGCCGCCTAAACAAAGGCAACAGTGGACCGTCAGAGCGCCACCGCTCGCCACGATGGCAAGCTTGTCGCCGCTTATCGCTGCTCCCCGGCTGGCTGACAGCCTCTTGACACGCTGCGCATGGAATGGTCCCATGGCGACACGTTGGTGGATGAGCCGGAGCGGAGATGAAGAGAGAGTTGCTGCCGCGGCAAGTGCCTTGCCGCGGTTGAATCCTGTCGCGTCGGAGGCTCGCCGAGTCTTCCCGCAAGCTCCTCTTGCTGGGTCTTGTCTTCTGCGTGCCTCGAGTGGCCTTCCCGGCAAGCTCCTCTTGTCGGGGCCTTGTCTTCTTGGTTAAATACTTTGTTCTTGAATGGCTCCAGAGGAACCACGGAGGATCTTGACGGTGACCAGGCAAACCTTGCCGCGGGGTGCTGCCACTGCCCGTGCACGAGTTCGGGATACTAGGGTACCCCTACTCTAGTACACCGACACACCTGCTTCCTCATGAGGTCGCCGAGCGGGAGCTAGAGATGCAGGAGGCGGCGGAGATCAAGGAGCGCCGGGAGGAGTTGCGCGTGACCGAGGTCGAGGTAGAGAAGAGTCTGTCCGTCAAGGAATCAGCGGTGGAGTACCAACGCGAGCTCAAGCGCAGCCACTACTACGAGTACTACAATCTTGAGGGCGGCACCGAGGAGGAGGACAAGGACGCGGTCGACTTCAGCAGGGGGGACGCGGATTCCACCAACGACGGCATGTCGCCAGGACAAGTCATCGACATCTCATCTCACTCCGGCGATGCATAGGTCGGCGCGGCGGCGGATTTTTAATTATGCGTACTTAGGCTTTATTTTTAATGCTCGTCTTTTGTTAGAGCAATGTTTAGGTTAACTGGGTTTGTGTAATTACTAAAATTGCTCGATTCAGTAAGTGTGGTCTATCTGCTATACGCTCTTTTGTGTGCCCAAATTAGCAAGCGATGTTAAATAATGCAATGACGTACCCGGGGAAATTTCTACCAAAATTTGAATTATCAAACTCATCCCATGCGCATAAAGCAGAAGAATCATTTACGATGCACACAATAGTTCAAAGTGAATGGTCTGGCGGCATCGCGCGCGTTCAAGTGAATGTGCCCATGCCTTGAGACCAAAATTTGAATTACCAAACTCATCCCATGCGCGTAAAGCAGAAGATTCATTTGTGATGCACACAATCGTTCAAAGTGAATGGTCCGGCGACACCGCGCGCAAAGTTTCCCTCCACATTTCCAAAATTTTGGCCTAACGCCAAAATATCTACCCCTGCCCCCCTTCCCCCCTTCCCCGCCCCCTTTTCTCCTGACCACAAGTCACATTTCCCATGTTTCCTCCTTCCTTCCTTCCTTGCTAAGCTATAGCTGCTTCCTCGCTCTCGCCGTCTCGCATCCAACCGCCAGGGCCGCCATGGTCTTCTTCAAAGACATCTCTAGCGGTTCCTCCTCCGACGACTACTCCTTCACCACCCGGGTATGCCTCTCTTCTCTCTCTCGGGCTATGACTTGGAATGAAGGATTTTTACCCGGAGGTCAATTTGAGTCATTTCTTCCTCTTGTAGCTCCCTAAGACCATCAGTGGCAACGAATGGAGTGGGGTGGCTGAAGATCTATCTGCTCGTTGTCACCATCAATCTCCATGCATGAAGCTACTTGCGTTTGATTCTGTGGACACTGGGAGGAAGTTTCTGCCATGTGCAGAGAAGGTTAGACCCTCTTCCATTGTTACAGATCATTTGTTAGATGTGATTCAGACAATGTCACGGTCCTAATCCATTCATACCACACCTTCAACCAAACGCATCCTAAGACAGTGTCACAGTTTGTACCTAGTATCTTAAATTGTTGCCATCTCATAAAGCGGTGCCATTAGAAAATTATTTGGCACCGCTTCAGCAGTTTCTGCAGCCAACTTTGGTCCACACATCCAAGCAGCCAAGCAGTAAAATACTAAATCTTTATGGCACGGCGAATCGGGCATCGGAGCAACTACGTGCTCGGAGTCCGGTCCTCGATTTTTTTTCCGCTGCATCGGCTCGCCAGTTCAGGGCACCGGTGCGAGATGTAGCAACAGTTGTCTTTACACCAGTTTTGGCATACATAGTTGACGGCCTTAGTGCTATTAGTTCTATGTTACTAAATTTGCGCATGTACACACATGTTAGTATCAATTTGCTATCATCCAAACATTGTCGCTATGCTGTTGCAGTTATATTTACCTTCCTCATAAAATGTTCAATTTGTTATTTATTGTACATGAGTAAGAACTTGTAGCGTTGTTGTAGTTAATTATAGCTTCTGATGTTCCAGAATTTGGTTGTTGTCTTAGTACCAATTATTCCATTTGCACATTGATCTTTTTGAGAAGATATGTCATAAGTAACATGTTTCTTCAGTTTTTCAAAATAAGCATTGGTGATTTTCTATGTTGCTATAAACCCATTTCCCCTACAATTGTTACTGATCTAGTTTTAAATATTATAGAATGAACGGAAGTGTTCTTACCTGGAGTGGGTTGATCAAGAGTGGCCAGAGTCTTTGAAGATGTGCCTAACGAAGCTCTGGAGCATGTATGAGGAAGTGAACACAGGTAGGCTTAGAGAAAGTCTTGTCAACGCTGAAGCATATTTCAAGATGTGGGATAAAAAGTTGAAGGTGGAGAATAAGCTCAGATATTTTAAATCAGACTTTGCTAAGATGGTGTTGGCGAAGGAGGAGGCACTTTCCCAGTTGGCCCGTGAAAAACGGGTTCTTACTGAACTGAAAGCAGAGGTGGATAAGACGAGCCTGGATGATCTCGATTAGGGAAATGAATATATTGTTCCTATGAAGTTGAACCAGCTATATGTTGTACTGTGCTATTTTCATGTAGCTACCGTACTGTGATGTTATAATATATTTATGTGCCTCATATGAAATTGGCAAACAGTTGTTCGATATGAAATGTGAATTTGCTTAATACTGAAATTGTTGATTGTAAACTAATAAACCTGCTAAATGTGTCATGGACCTTTGCAAATGGTTCTAGCAGTAAAAGCGCTTGCGATGGATAGCCCAATGCCACACAGTTTTCTTCATCAAATCATGTGTGATATAGTTGATAAAAGCAAACAGTTAACCAAGGAAGACCGTGTGTGATAGTTACACCTTTCACACATGAGCCTACACATAAAACTGTGTGGGATTTACGTCCGAGCGGATACGTTTTCCCTGGATTGACTGTGGGGGATGTACATAAGAACGGAAACGTATTCCTTGGATTGACTGTGTGTGATATACATACGAATGGAAATGTTTTTCTGGGATTCATCGTGTGGGATGTGCATACCTACGAAAATGATTTTCTCGGATTACCATGTGGGATGTACATACCTATGGAAATGATTTTCTCGGATTACCGTGTGAGATGTACATACCTACGGAGATGATTTCTGGGATTCACCGTGTGGGATGTACATACCTACGGAAATGATTGGGTTTCGATGCCTCGCCCGATCGCACACGGCCCCATCCTCGGGTCCTGTGGAGGGCCTATCCCCGATGATTTCTGGGTCGTGTGGGAAGGACACCCTATCGCACACACTCACTTGGCAACGGTTCCAAATGCCGTCGCGGAAAGGGGTTAAAAACCGTTTGTTTAGGACCGATGCGCACCAGTGAATAGTTCACATCTTTATGTGATTAGTTCACATCTCCATGTGAATAACACCCAAAGGGTATAGTAGAGTCAATAATCTAGTTCACATCGCTATGTGATTAACACCCAAAGAGTGATCATGTTTTGCTTGTGAGATAAATTTAGTCAACAGGTCTGCCACATTCAGAGTCGTATGTATTTCGCAAATTTTATATGTCTACAATGCTTTGCACGGAGCTACTCTAGCTAATTGCTCCCACTTTCAATATGTATCTAGATCGAGACTTAGAGTCATCCAGATCGGTGTCAAAGCTTGCATCGACGTAACTCTTCACGACGAACTCTTTGTCACCTCCATAACCGAGAAACATTTCCTTATTCCACTAAGGATATTTTTTACCGCTCTCCAGTGATCTGTTCCTAGATAAAAATTGTACCCTCTTGCCAAACTTATGGTGGGGTACACAATAGGTCTGGTACACAGCATAGCATACTTTATATAACCTATGACTGAGGCATAGAGAATGACTTTTTCATTCTCTTTCTATTTTCTGCCGTGGTTGGGTTTTGAGTCTTTACTCAACTTCACACCTTGCAACACAGGCAAGAACTCCTTTGACTGTTCCATTTTGAACTACTTCAAAATCTTGTCAAGGTATGTATTCATTAAAAATATATCAAGCATCTTGATCTATCTCTATAGATCTTGATCTCAATATGTAAGTAGCTTCACCGAGGTATTTCTTTGAAAAACTCCTTTCAAACACTCCTTTATGCTTTCCAAAGAAGAAAAATTCTACATTATTTCCGATCAACAATATGCCATTCACATATACTTGTCAGAAATGCTGTAGTGCTCCCACTTACTTTCTTGTAAATACAGGCTTCACCGCAAGTCTGTATAAAACCATATGCTTTGATCACTTTATCAAAGCATATATTCCAACTCCGAGATGCTTGCACCAGTCCATAGATGGATAGCTGGAGCTTGCTCACTTTGTTAGCACCTTTAGGATCGATAAAACCTTCTGGTTGCATCATATACAACTCTTCTTTAAGAAATCCATTAAGGAATGCAGTTTTGACATCCATTTACCAGATTTCATAAAATGCGGCAACTGCTAACATGATTCGGACAGACTTTTAAGCATCGATACGAGTGAGAAAATCTCATCGTAGTCAACACCTTGAACTTGCCAAAAACATTTTGCGACAATTCGAGCTTTGTAGATAGTAACACTACTATCAGCGTCCGTCTTCCTCTTGAAGATCCATTTATTCTCAATGGCTCACCGATCATCGGGCAAGTCAATCAAAGTCCATACTTTGTTCTCATACATGGATCCCATCTCAGATTTCATGGCCTCAAGCCATTTTGCGGAATCTGGGCTCATCATCGCTTCCTCATAGTTCGTAGGTTCGTCATGGTCTAGTAACATGACTTCCAGAACAGGATTACCATACCACACTGGCGCGGACCGTACTCTGGTTGACCTACGAGGTTCGGTAGTAACTTGATCTGAAGTTTCATGATCATCATCATTAGCTTCCTTGCTAATTGGTGTAGGAATCACTAGAACTGATTTCTGTGATGAACTACTTTCCAATTCGGGAGAAGGTACAATTACCTCATCAAGTTCTACTTTCCTCCCACTCTCTTCTTTCGAGAGAAACTCCTTCTCTAGAAAGGATCCATTCTTAGCAACAAAATATCTTGCCTTTGGATCTGTGATAGAAGGTGTACCCAACAGTTTCTTTTGGGTATCCTATGAAGACACACTTCTCCGATTTGGGTTCGATCTTGTCAGTATGAAACTTTTTCACATAAGGATCTTAACCCCAAACTTTAAGAAACGACAGCTTTGGTTTCTTGCCAAACCATAGTTCATACGGTGTCATCTCAACAGATTTAGACGGTGCCCTATTTAACATGAATGCAATTGTCTCTAATGCATAGCCCCAAAACAATAGTGGTAAATCGGTAAGAGACATCATAGATTGCACCATATCTAATAAAGCACGGTTATGACGTTCGAACACACCATTACACTGTGGTGTTCCAGGTGGCGTGAGTTGTGAAACTATTCCACATTGTTTCAAATGAAGACCAAACTCGTAACTCAAATATTCGTCTCCACGATCAGATAGTAGAAACTTTATTTTCTTGTTACGATGATTTCCACTTCACTCTAAAATTCTTTGAACTTTTTCAAAATGTTTCACACTTATGTTTCATCAAGTAGATATACCCATATCTGCTCAACTCATCTGTGAAGGTCAGAAGATAACGATATCCGCCGCGAGCCTCAACACTCATCGGATTGCATACATCAATGTGTATTATTTCCAATAAATCAGTTGCTCGCTCCATTGTTTTGGAGAACGGAGTCTTAGTCATCTTGCCCATGAGGCATGGTTCGCAAGCATCAAGTGATTCCAAAAGCCCATCAGCATGGAGTTTCTTCATGCGCTTTACACCAATATGACCTAAACGGCAGTGCCACAAATATGTTGCACTATCACTATCAACTTTGCATCTTTTGGCATCAATATTATGAATATGTGTATCACTACGATCGAGATTCTATAAACCATTCACCTTGGATGTATGACCACAGAAGGTTTTATTCATGTAAACAGAATAACAATTATTCTTTGACTTAAATGAATAACCGTATTGCAATAAACATGACCCAATCATATTATGCTCAACGCAAACACCAAATAACATTTATTTTAGGTTCAACACTAATCCCGAAGGTAAAGGGAGTGTGCGATGGTGATCTTATCAACATTGAAATCTCTTCCAACACACATCATCACTTTGCCCTCAACTAGTCTCTATTCATTTTGTAACTCCTGTTTCGAGTTACTAATCATAGCAACTGAATTGGTATCAAATACCTAGGGGTTACTATGAACACTAGTAAAGTACACATCAATAACATGTATATCATATATACTTTTGTTCACTTCGCCATCCCTCTTATCCGCCAAATATTTGGGGTAGTTCCGCTTCCAGTGACCATTTCCTTTGTAGTAGAAGCACTCGGCCTGTGCTTGGGTCTAGCTTTGGGCTTCTTCATGGGAGTGGCAACTTGCTTGCCATTCTTCTTGAAGTTCCCTTTCTTTCCCTTGCCCTTTTACTTGAAACTAGTGGTCTTTTCAACCGTCAACACTTGATGCTTTTCTTTATTTCTACCTTCGCCGATTTCAGCATCGCGAAGAGCTCGGGGAATCGTTTTCGTCATCCCTAGCATATTATAGTTCATCACGAAGTTCCAGTAACTTGGTGATAATGACTAGAGAACTCTGTCAATCACTATCTTATCTGGAAGATTAACTCCCACTTGATTCAAGCGATTGTAGTACTCAGACAATCTAAGCACATGCTCACTGGTTGAGCTATTATCCTCCATCTTGTAGGCAAAGTACTTGTCAGAGGTCTCATACCTCTTGACACAGGCATGATCTGAAATACCAATTTCAACTCTTGGAACATCTCATATGCTTCGTTGCGTTCAAAACATTTTTGAAGTCCTGGTTCTAATGCGTAAAGTATGGTGCACTAAACTATCAAGTAGTCATCATACTGAGCTTGTCAAACGTTCATAATGTCTGCATCTGCTCCTGTAATAGTTTTGTCACCTAGCGGTGCATCAAGGACATAATTCTTCTGTGCAGCAATGAGGATAATCCTCAGATCTCGGACCTAGTCCGCATCATTGCTACTATCATCTTTCAATATAGTTTTTCTCTAGGAACATATCAAAAAATAAACGGGGAGCTACATCGCGAGCTATTGATCTACAACATAGTTATGCAAATACTACCAGGACTAAGTTCATGATAAATTAAGTTTAATTAATCATATTACTTAAGAACTCCACTTAGATAGGCATCCCTCTAGTCATCTAAATGATCACGTGATCCATATCAACTAAACCATGTCCGATCATCATGTGAGATGGAGTAGTTTTCAATGGTGAACATCACTATGTTGATCATATCTACTATATGATTCACGCCGACCTTTTCGGTCTCTGTGTTCCGAGGCCATATCTCGCATATGATAGGCTCGCCAAGTTTAACCCGAGTATTCTGCGTGTTCAAAACTGGCTTGCACCTGTTGTATGTGAACGAGAGCTTATCACACCTGATCATCACGTGGTGTCTCAAAGACGAAGAACTGTCATAGCGGTGCATACTCGGGGAGAACACTTATACCATGAAATTTTAGTAAGGATCATCTTATAAAGCTACCGTCAGATCGAGCAAAATAAGATGCATAAAAGATAAACATCACATGCAATCAAAATATGTGACATGATATGGCCATCATCATCTTGTGCGTTTGATCTCCATCTCCAAAGTACCGTCATGATCTCCATTGTCACCGGCATGACACCATGATCTCCATCATCTTGATCTCTATCAACGTGTCGTCACATGGTCGTCTCGCCAACTATTGCTTTTTGCAACTATTGCTATCACATAGCGATAAAGTAAAACAATTACATGGCACTTGCATCTTATGCAATAAAGAGACAACCATAAGGCTCCTGCCAGTTGCCGATAACTTTACATAACATGATCATCTCATATAACAATTTATATCTCATCACGTCTTGACCATATCAACACGCCCTGCAAAAACAAGTTAGATGTCCTCTACGTTGTTGTTGCAAGTTTTACGTGGCTGCTACGGGCTTAGCAAGAACCGTTCTTACCTACGCATCAAAACCACAACAATTTTTCGTCAAGTGTGCTGTTTTAACCTTCAACAAGGACCGGGCGTAGTCACACTGGATTCAACTAAAGTTGGAGAAACTGACACCCGCCAGCCACCTGTGTGCAAAGCACGTCAGTAGAACCAGTCTCGCGTAAGCGTACGCATATTGTCGGTCCGGGCCGCTTCATCCAACAATACCACCAAATCAAAGTATGACATGTTGGTAAGCAGTATGACTATTATCGCCCACAACTCTTTGTGTTCTACTCGTGCATATAACATCTACGCATAGACCTGGCTCGGATGCCACTATTGGGGAACGCGATAATTTCAAAAAAATTCCTACGCACACGCAAGATCCATCTAGGTGATGCATAGCAACGAGAGGGGAGAGTGTTGTCCACGCACTCGTGAGATCGAAAGCGAAGCGTTATGACAACGCGGTTGATGCAGTAGTACGTCTTCACGATCCGACCGATCTTAGTACCGAAAGTACGGCACCTCCGTGATCTGCACACGTTCAGCTCGGTGACGTCCCACGAACTCTAGATCCAGATGAGTGTCGAGGGAGAGCTTCACAAGACGACGGGCGTGATGACGTTGATGATGAAGTTACTGACGCAGGGCTTCGCCTAAGCACTACAACGATATGACCGAGGTGGAAATCTGTGGAGGGGGGCACCGCACACGGCTAAACAATCGACTTGTGTGTCTATGGGGTGCCCCCTCCCCGTATATAAAGGAGTGGAGGAGGGGGGGCGGCCCTCTCTATGGCGCTCCCTAGGGGAGTCCTACTCCCACCGGGAGTAGGATCCCCCCTTCCCTAGTTGGAGTAGGAGAGGAAGGAAGGAGGAGAGAGGGAGGAAGGAAAGGGGGGTCGGCCCCCCACCCAATTCGGAATGGGCTTGGGGGCGCGCCCCCTCCTTGGTCGCCTCCTCCTCTCTCCCACTAAGGCCCATATACTCCCCGGGGGGTTCTGGTAACCTCCCGGTACTCCAGTAAATGCCCGAACTCACCCCGAACCATTCCGATGTCCAAACATAGCCATCCAATATATCGGTCTTTATGTCTCGACCATTTCGAGACTCCTCATCATGTCCGTGATCACATCCGGGACTCTGAAGAACCTTTGGTACATCAAAACACATAAACTCATAATACCGATCATCACCGAACGTTAAGCGTGCGGACCCTACGGGTTCGAGAACTATGTAGACATGACCGAGACTCATCTCCGGTCAATAACCAATAGCGGAACCTGGATGCTCATATTGGTTCCTACATATTCTACGAAGATCTTTATTGGTCAAACCATATAACAACATACGTTGTTCCCTTTGTCATCGGTATGTTACTTGCCCGAGATTCGATCGTCGGTATCTCAATACCTAGTTCAATCTTGTTACGGGCAAGTCTCTTTACTCGTTCTGTAAAGCATCAACCCGCAACTAACTCATTAGTCACATTGCTTGCAAGGCTTATAGTGATGTGCATTACCGAGAGGGCCCAGAGATACCTCTCAGATACTTGGAGTGACAAATCCTAATCTCGATCTATGCCAACTCAACAAACACCATCGGAGACACCTGTAGAGAATCTTTATAATCACCCGCCATTACGCTAGGACGTTTGATAGCACACTAAGTGTTCCTTCGGTATTCGGGAGTTGCATAATCTTATAGTCATAGGAACATGTATAAGTCACGAAGAAAGCAATAGCAACAAACTAAACAATCATCGTGCTAAGCTAACGGATGGGTCAAGTCAATCACATCATTCTCTAATGATGTGATCCCATTAATCAAATGACAACTCATGTCCATGCTAGGAAACTTAACCATCTTTGATTAACGAACTAGTCAAGTAGAGGCATACTAGTGACACTCATTTTGTCTATGTATCCACACATGTACTAAGTTTCCGGTTAATACAATTCTAGCATGAATAATAAAAATTTATCATGATATAAGAAAATATAAATAACATCTTTATTATTGCCTGTAGGCAGGGACGATCTATAGGGGATTTAGGGGGCGAGACCCCCCATCGTCTCGTCCCTCGACAGCGATCGACTAATCGCTAATTTTTTTCTCTTGCCCGCTTGTCCCGTGCTCGCTTCGCCCCCCTAATCCCCGTCACGCTTTTTCTCATTATTAACGTGAAAGCATCAGCCCATGTACAGCCCATTGCAGGCTAAAAGCAAAAAGATCATAAAGGAAAATTGCCTAGCAGGCCATCTTGGAAGGCAAATAGGCCTGTTAACACGCAACCACGACCTGATTACGGACGCACGTATCGCTAATCTCTCCAAGCCGCCGCTGCGATCGAGACTAATGCCTGCTGGTTGCTGCGATCGGATCTCTCTCCGTACGCCATGGAGAAGCGGAGAAGGGAAGGGGGCGTCGGGTACGCGGGTGCCGATCCACGCATATGTTGCCGGTTCCTAGTAGACCGGAAGCACGGATGAACATCAACAACACAAGGGAAAAGGTAGTTGATTTTCACATCAGATTAGTTTGTTTCTTTTAAAATCATAAAGGTATAATCATACAGATTTAGAATCAATTATAACATTCCCAGTTTTTTACTTGTGCGATCCATTGCATCGCAATCAAGAGAAGCGGAGAAGGGTAGGGGACAACCGTCGGCGAGCGCCTGATACACGGGGATATTGCCAGTAGGCCGACGCACGGATGAACGGAAACGAAACAAGGAAAAAGGTAGTTTATTTTGAGACCTAGATTAGTCCAGGTTTATCATTTCCAAACTAATCATTGTTCTCTTTGTACCATTCTTCTTTGATAGCTTCAACAAAATTGCATGCTTTTGCCTATTCTAATTTTGGGATTGAGTTGAATTAGTGAGGTCCATCTCGCCAATTCCAACAAATAATGAAATTAGGTAATGTATTATTCACCTACATTGCATTACTACAAATTATTGGTTCATAAGATTATCTTGTGTTTCTAGTGTTGTGAATTTTTTTTTGTCAGTTGTCAATTTTCTTTAAGGTTTTGTTCATGTGAATGCGATGAATAGATAAAAGAAAGATAAGTTTGCATCATGCCATCTCCATTAGACTAGAACCTAGGACTTTTTTTTACCACATAGCCTTCGCGTATGAGACTTAGTGTGAAGCCTCGTCCCCCCTATGTCGAAATCCTGGCTCCGTCCCTGCCTGTAGGGCATATTTCCTTCTGAGCACTAGAGCACAAATAATGGTGTATGGTTGCCCCAAACCCAAAAACCATGTCTCCAAAAGATGTGTTAATCCTTTGGTGTTGGCCCGGGAGCGAGCTTCATCTTGGATGATCTGCATGAGATGAGTGATGGAAGGGTGCTCTCTGTTGAAGATGCACCCATCCTGGTGCTTCCAAAGAAACCAAGAGGTGAGGATGACAAGGGTGGAGATCCCTTTTTCCACATGCTCGTCGGAGCCGTAAACAAGGTGGAGGCCCGTCAGTCAAGGAACTCGCCTCAACCGGGGGAACATGGTGATTGCAGTGGCACGACTCCTAGCGAAAGCGTCATGCCAGACTTGATGGGTGAAGGAACAATCGACAAGGAGATGAGGCCTGATATGGGATTCCTGGTCATATATGACACTACATGGTGGGTGCGAAATCAACAGGCGAGCGAGCCTGTCCGTGGTCCAACACTTGTCGTGAATAGCAAGCAAAAGGAACATCTTGACATGAAGAGGAGCCTAAGATCACCAAGAAAGCTTACAGTGTGGGGCAAGGGTAGAGCCCTAAGCATGGCCAGGTTGCAAGACTTGGCATTGTAGATACCGAAAGAGGTCCAATGCCAGGAGTGGGCATTCGTTGACATGGACAGAGTAGTTTGATGAACACCCCGCCACAAGTCCACGCATTGCACCAAGGCCATCATGGACAATGTGAGTCTTGTGCGGTATGCGCGACAGCAGATCAAAGATGAGGGACATGAACTCGACAATGAACATAGTCACTCGTGCACTAAACCCTCTAAACAGTGGAATTGTACTTGCAAAATTACCAGTATTTGCCAATTAATTTTCTATGCTTGCTTTCCTTGGTACACTTGTAGCATTTGCTCCCCAACCCTTCTGGTTGGTGCATGTGCCACTACATATACGGTGTAGTATACATCGTGTGAAATGGCATTACAATTTTGCTATTACAGAATTGTAAGAATTATATGGCAAAACGACTAACAAAATTTCTCCCTGGGGTGTTGGCATAAATCAATTAGCTCGATTTCATGGCAACTACATCCAAAGAAATCCTATATGCAAATCCCAGTTTTACCGAGGGCACCAGTGAGAAATATGGTCAAATATAGGTAGTGTGTGTAAGGGTTGTTTTGGAGTTAGCAATGATGGATGGCAAGCGTGATTGTTGATTGTCGTCACACACTTATGATGACAAAGGTCAATTAGGAGGGCTTGAGTAGGTAGTGCGGATACGTGCATATCCGAAGTGCGCCCGTATGTGAAGATTGTTGAAATATATTTGTCTGCCTTTTCTCACCAGTTCAAAATTTTAAAACCATAAATTTAATATGATATCCAAGATCAGAGGTCTAAAGTCCAAGACTTGAATATTTTGTTTTGTTTTGAATGACTGCCCACATCTGTGTTGCGGTCGAGTAGATGTGGGCAACTTATAAAACATAGTATTAGGTCTTATCTATTTCAGAAACGAAATTGAAGAGCGAGGCTCATATTCTTGGGGAAAACGCACAAATTATTTAAGAAAGATGCTTAGATGCATTGAGAGATGAAAAAAAAATGACATTAGACAGAGCTGTTTTAAAATATTTTTTAATATAGACTACATACAAATCAAAATGAATAGATAAACATAGTAAAATTCATCTATATACATTTTATTTAGAAAAATAATAATTTAGAATTATACATTGAAATTTCGCATGAAGAGCTGCATAGACGTGGAGAAACTCCAGTACGAGGAGCTTCTGGGAAAGCCAGAGGAAAGGACAAGGACGGAGAAACCAAGGCAGATGGTTCTCGGCGGGGCCCGGTTCCGAGCGACCTCCGCTAGCAGCAGCAAAGCCTGCCATGCCACCAGATCGCCGCGGAGATCCCTAAACCCCCGCAGTCCTGCACCGCCAGAACAGCTCCACCCTCCAGCCACCCACCATCCTCCGACGGCGCCGCCTCCTTGCGTCCTCCGCCCCGCCGTCCTTGCCGTTGCCGTCGCCGTCACCTCCATCTCTCCCTCTCCGCCTGTTCCCTCCAACTACTCCCCGCCACCCGCATTTCAACATTTGCACCCTTCCTCGACTTCCCCAGAGCCCTCCCCTGCTCCCCGGCCGGCCGAGCCTCGCCCCAGGTACCGCTCCCAGCTCTCCCTCCCGTCTCTCTGTCACTCTGTCTCTCTAGTCTCTACTCGCGCGCGTGTTCATTTCCGTTGTGTTTACTTTCCGTTTCCAGAACTCAAGGTTCCACTAGTTGGTCGTCGGAACTCTGTCATACACTCATACTATGTATCAGCATTCTAATTTCTCTGTGCAGAGTCATCTATAATTTGGTTCTATAATTGTAGCCTTTTAGAAGAGAAACTGAATCATATCACTGACAATGTTACTATCTCTAAATCACGCTATATTTGGAGAACATCTCACCTCATGGAAGAATCATTTCAGGTTTTTCCTTTCAAGGCCTCTGAGAATCAGCATCGACGCTCCTTAAGCTACAAAAATATTATAAGCCTGTATTTCAAGAAACATGAATCCTTATTTTATCGGTTTTGTCATCCCATTTGTGGCGTCTCTGATGCTTACCAAGAGGAAGGCTGAGAAGAAAAGGGGTCTGCCCGTCGATGTGGGTGGTGAGCCTGGCTACGCCATCCGTAACTACAGGTCCGAACAGCCTGTCGAAACGCACTGGGAAGGGATTTTCACGCTCGCCGAGCTATTCGAACAGTCCTGCAAGCAGTATGCCTACATGCCGCTGCACGGCACCAGGAAGCTCATTTCAAGGGAAACAGAGGTGGCTGCTGATGGAAGATCCTTCGAGAAGCTCCATCTGGGGGAGTATGAGTGGAAAACTTATATCGAAGCATTCAAGGCTGTATGCAACTTCTCATCCGGTCTGATCCAAATTGGGCACCTGAAGGATGAGCATGTTGCCATCTTTGCTGATACGCGGGCCGAGTGGCAGATTGCGTTGCAGGTAATTTCTCGACCAATGTACTAAAATTAACAAACACATGTGCCGTGCTTTCGGTCTTCCGTGCATCAAGCCGTCAAGTACCTAAATTATATTTGTGCATATTGGTCTTCATGTATCTTCAACTGTCATTTCTAAAATGAAAGCTTTGCAGAAATACATACTAGGATGCTAGTTCTGCCTTTCCATAGGTGTTAAAACAGTGTAGTAATAGCTTGTACAAATATAGGAAAGTGTATGCTAGGACACTAGTTCTACATTCTTATAAATCTGTAAATAGATATTTGGGAGGCCCCATCACGTTCATGATCATGACCCAGTCCTTACTTACATGAACTAGGGTTGTCAGGGGTTGGGCCCCTGGCCAGGATCAGGCTTCCCAAGCAAGGACTGATATCTCAAATAGGGCCCCTTCAGTTTAACACATTTATGAATACGGGCTATGCAAGTTGCTACAGCCATGTTGCAAGTAAATATTCCATGAAGCTGGATATATGTTACCGCAAATATGTTCATGTTCTTACTCTATCATGTAAAAGCTAGGGTTGGGACATTCTGAAGATACCAAAGACTAAATAGACCATCATCATCCTTGCATATAAACTGAATAATATTAGCGAGCTACATGAACATAATTATAATGAGACAAAAGAAGTAGACCAATGATGGAGATATGGACATATATAAGAAATCCTGTTTCCCCACATGAATGTTTTTTTCTGAACATGGAATTGCTTCAGCTTAACTACTTTATGAGTATTTTTCGTATGTTACTTGCATCGTGTTAACATTCTGCTCTGTAAATAATTTGCAAGTTCTCTAACCTTTTTTTTTCTGTTTCAAGGCATGCTTCAGACAAAACATTACAGTTGTCACCATTTATGCCTCCTTGGGGGAGGGAGCACTTTGTCACTCACTAAATGAGGTCAGTTGACTATATTCTGTACATCCATGAACTCATTTTTATTAGTTCTAGCATCGCCTTTTGTTGGTAGGCACCAAAAATGCAAGCAACAGTTGCCACAAGATCCTTTTTATATTATTGCTAAAACAAATGGTGTATCATATCTATTTTATCAGAATAAATCATACCTTATGTTTGTTGTGGTATGATCCGCTAATCTTGGTCTTTTTTTACTCTTTAGACTGAGGCAACTACTGTGATCTGTGGGCGGAAAGAACTAAAAAAGCTTATTGATATAAATGGGCAACTTGATACTTTGAAACATGTTGTCTACATAAATGAGGAAGGTGTCTCAAGTGAAGTATCCTTGGCTAAACAATGCACTAACTGGAGAGTCGAGTCATTTGAGGAGGTAGAGAGGCTAGGGTTGGAAACACCTATTGAAGCAAATTTGCCTCTCCCATCTGACACAGCAGTGATAATGTACACAAGTGGAAGCACTGGAATGCCCAAGGTTTGTTCAAATCCATGTTCAACATATTTAATTTTTGTTCTACTTTTTATCCGAGGTTTTCCATTTTCTGCTAATGCTCATTTACATTTTTCTGAGTTCATCTGATATGTAAACCACCAATATATGCCTTTTCTGAGTTCATCTCCTCTACAGCTCCTGCTGATTTGACGTTTTTCTTATTTGTACATTCACAGGGTGTCATGATGAGCCACCGCAATGTCTTGGCTACAGCATCAGCTGTTATGACTATTGTGCCTGCACTTGGCAAGAAGGATGTCTACTTGGCATACCTCCCGCTTGCACACATTCTTGAGTTGGCAGCTGAGGTAGGTATAGTGTGACATATCAGCATGTCTATCTATTTCGTGTCATTGGTATTCTTATGCTAATTATATTATTGTAAAAATGATGTTCCAGACGATTATATCTGCTGTCGGGGCTTCTATAGGATATGGATCACCTTTGACCCTGACTGATACGTCAAATAAAATCAAAAGAGGGACTCAAGGTGATGCCTCTGCGCTGAAGCCAACACTTATGACTGCGGTACCTGCTATACTTGACCGTGTTCGTGATGGCGTACGAAAAAATGTATTGTCCTCTACGATGCCATCATCCATTGCTTTTCTCTATGTTTTTTTTATCTATCTACTGAATTGCAGTTCATATTGTGATGAACTTAGGTAGATGCAAAGGGTGGTGCAGCTAAGAAGCTATTTGATATCGCCTACAGCCGTCGGCTAGCTGCTGTCAATGGAAGTTGGTTTGGTGCATGGGGATTAGAGAAGCTCGTGTGGGATATGCTTGTCTTCCAGAAGGTGCGTGCAATCTTGGGAGGACAGATTCGCTTTATACTCTCAGGCGGAGCACCTCTGTCTGGTGAAACTCAGAGATTTATCAATATATGCCTTGGGTGAGATATATAGATCCTCAGTTGTTTCGCAAAATAAGTATCTTAAATTCTTGCTGTTGACAGCAATTGTGTTTATACTCCACTTTTAATTGCTGAGTTTGAATTTCATACATTTCAAGTCAACTGGCATATTATTATTCTATCTTATTTACAAGCTCAGAAATTGATAGGCCAGAGTTTTGCTGTTACAGCGCTCCAATAGGGCAAGGATATGGTCTGACTGAAACATGTGCTGGCGGGACATTTTCTGAGTATAATGACACGTCTGTTGGTCGTGTTGGTGCTCCACTATCATGTTCATTCATTAAGGTATAGAGGAAAGATATACTTTCCCATTTCATAATGTTAATATGGTTAAGTTCCACTCTCCACAGCAAAGCTATTATGTTCATGCATATCTTTACTGTTAATAGTGTATCTTCAGCCTAAAGAGATGTTTGTTGAGTGATGAGGTATGCATGAAAGGTGTTCCCCAAGTTGTAAAGGACATGTTAATATTAAGTTTGTGGATGATCTTATGTTTTCAAATGGTTGATGTAATGCTTCCATGTCTGGATGATATTACCAGGGCGGTAACTTTCCTGTTAGTTAGTTAATATGCATGGTAATTTTGTCTATCTAATGCCTTGCAGTTATATTTTACACCCCTCGGCATAAAACTAGAAACATATGGTATTGTGCAAAGACAACCCATGTGTTAACAATTAGTGGATTTTGGCTTGGCCCGTCGAGTTTTATTCTTCCCCCTTTCCTTCAGGTTCAATTCTTTACTAACATAATTGTAACTCTACATGATAGTTGATAGACTGGGTCGAAGGTGGATACTTAACATCTGATTCACCAATGCCTCGGGGAGAAATAGTTATTGGAGGCCCAAATGTAACCAAAGGCTATTTCAAAAATGAGGCCAAAACAAATGAGGTCTACAAGGTAAGTTATCAACAACAGTAATACTACAAAGCTGTCTATGTTGTGACTAAAAAGAAATCGTAAAAATATGTATCTTGTTCAGGATGATGAGAGAGGCATGAGGTGGTTCTACTCCGGTGACATTGGGCGTTTGCACCCAGATGGCTGCCTTGAAATCATTGACCGGAAGAAGGATATAGTGAAGCTTCAACATGGTGAATATGTATCGCTAGGAAAGGTAATACGGTTTCTTTTTCTGGCCAAACACGAGGCTATTTCAGCACTTTTCGACTTACGACCAGGCCAAACAAGCAGCTAGTAGCTCTCTTCCTAACAAAGTACACGATCACAGGTGGAGGCCACTTTGAGTGTGAGCCCGTATGTTGACAACATCATGGTGCACGCCGACCCCTCCCAAAACTACTGTGTTGCACTTGTTGTAGCTGCGCACGGTGAGCTGGAAAACTGGGCCTCAAAACAAGGGATTGCATACTCTGATTTCGCCGATCTGTGCCAGAAGCAAGAGACTGTCAAAGAAGTTCTACAGTCGTTGGCGAAGGTCCGTGCTTCGCACTTTGATCGAATCCTCGGTCGTTTGCGAACCGTTGCACGCGTAATTGATTGTATTGTGTTGTTGCTCTAAATTGTTCTTCAGGCTGGTAAGCAATCGCGGCTGGAGAAGTTTGAGATCCCTGCCAGGATCAAGCTGATACCGGAGCCATGGACCCCCGAGTCGGGTCTCGTCACCGCTGCCCTCAAGCTCAAGAGGGAGGTCATCAAGAAGGGTTATCAGGACGATCTTGCTAAGCTGTACAGATAGTGTCCCTTTGTTACGGAGAACAAAATTCCTCATCTGTGTTGTGTTTCAGACAGTGGACAGATAGTGTCCCTTTGTTAGCAAGAACAAAACTTCTCATATGTGTTGTGTTTCAAACAGTGGATCGAGACAGACAGTATGTTGAACTCTAGTATGTGTACTTGATGATTTACCGTTGCATTTCAGCTAGCGATCCTGTTCTCCTCAGTTAAACTTCTCATGGAACATCCCTGAATCTTGCTGTCATGATTCACATATGAGTTACTGCTACACAAGGATGTGTAGGTTCTGGGTATTAGTTATCTCTGTAAATTCTTTGAGACATCAGCTTTTTGAATGCACTCCCACTGTTCACTATTATAAGATGTTTTCGATATTTCAATATGGACTACATGCTGACTGAAATGAGTGAACAAAATATAAAATGCATCTATATACATCTGATTCAGAAAAAAATTACTCCCTCTACAACTTTGGATCTGTGGATCTGAGAGTAGAACATCATATAATTGCGAAAGGAGGGAGTAGCGTATTAGAACAGTGAACAGACGAAAGAGTAGGAAACAACCAAAATCACATTGCCGTTACCAAATTGGTACCCTATATGAATTGCAAGTTTGTGGATTCAACAATTGTTTAGCAGCAAAGCAGACAAACCACATTGATTTTCTAACAACCATGCAGAAAAAGTGTAGGAATTTGAATCAAGGAATTAGAGTGGAGAAAAGAGATGAACATAATATAATCATAAATTTATTATTTAGCCACAATGCGTGTTTTTATTCACCACCAGTAGGATTAAAACCCATATTCCCAGGAGCAGCAATCCAGCCTACCCCAAAATCCTCTGCACGAACAGCAAACGCCCACCACAACCCAAAAAGAATGAAAACGGTACTGGAAGTGTCACCTTCCTTAATAATCTACAAATATCTCCTTAATACATCAAAATTAGAACTTTTCAATGCTTCAGCTTCTCAAGAATGTAGCCTGTGTGGCAATTGCAGAATGGTAGAGCGAGGCGCCTAATCCGCACGGGACTGGCCAGCACGGGACGACAGGATGATGCCCACGATGAGACCGTAAAGGGCGAGCGCTTCTGCGAAAATGAGGATAAGGATCATACCCACGAACAGCTTTGGTTGTTGCGCGTTAGCCCTGCAATCAAAATCCACAAGAGGTCAACACTGGATTCAACTGTAGGAGGCTTGCAGTGCAGCCCCCATACAAAATAGTATCAATATGAAACTGAAAAAACTGCCACACTGATCGACCACATCATAGACTAACATATTAACTGTTCCAAATAGTAATATAACACAGTCGACATTAAACATCTATTGCAAATCAAATATCTCAGAATCAGTTCACATGCTAATACAAGAAAATGTACTTTCAAATGTAAATCTGCAATATTCATTCAAAAATATTGCAGGAAAAATGCATTAAGCAATACACAGCTATTATTTAAAATTTCAGGTCTTACAGATACAGAAGACCAAACAATAACATAAGTTAATGCCCCCACTGTTTGCCGCTCACATCAGAGGTACATAAGCGCAATAGCAGCATATACTATATGTTCATCATATATTATAACAGCTAAGTTATCAAAATAGTATGAAAAAACTGTTAAATAAGGTCACTTTGTGATGTTTTCTGTATTTAATTTCCGAAAAAATCCAGAGAGAATTCCATAGTCACAAGTACAAGCAAGATCATTGAAACACATAGCTGACTCTATTTATTACCATATAGATTGCATGGATTACAAACAGAAGGATCCACAATATCATGTAGGATTCTAGGAGATTTCGTTCTTGATTACTCAAGCTAAAGCTAATGACAGAAATAATTCTCACTTTGTAGCAATATATGCTACAACCAACATTAATAAACTAATCACAAAGGGAGGAACCACGTCTGTTTTGGAAAAACAGATCCATGATGCTCATTGGGCATAAACTAATGCAAGGCTAATTATTAATCAACCCGTAATGCACAGCACTAACTAGCTACGAGCATCCACATGCCGCTTAAAAGTCAAAGATGAAAGGCTAAAGTCAAACAAATAAAAGCAGCAGCTGCATCTTTACCTGACTCCAGCGTCACCGACAATGCCAATGGCCATGCCGGCGGCAAGCCCCGCGAGGCCACAGGCGAGCCCGGAGGAGAGGTGAGCGTAGCCGTCGAAGAGGAAGTAGGGCTTGGCCTTGGGGTTGATCCCGGTGCTGATGATGACGGCGATGATGAGGCCGTAGATTCCGAGCACTCCCGCCATCACGACGGGCACGATGGACTTCATGACGAGCTCCGGCCGCATGACTCCCATGGACGCCACCCCGACGCCGCTCTTGGCCGTCCCGTAGGCCGCCCCCATGCCTGCAAACGAAGCCGGTCAAATCGTGTCTCTAGCCGGATCCAGCGTGGAGGGATCCCAAATCGAGCGAATCGGGGCACGGGACTCGCAGCGCAGCCACGGGAACCGGCGGATCGAGCCAAGGCGCGACCGCGAGCCCGACGGGAGCGGGGAGAGAGAACCCCTCGGGCATCTGATGAAATCTCAGCTTTTCGCAAGAGGTGCCGCTCGATCGCGGGAGGAGGGAGGAGAGGCGATCGTACATGAGAAGACGAGGGCGGCGGCGGCGCCGAGGAAGCCGAAGAAGGGGGCCGTCTCATCTCCGCTGAACACCGACGACATCTTGCTCCTCTTCTTCCTCCTCCGGTCGCGCTTCCTTCGTCTGGAGCTCTGGGTGGCCTCGTCGCTAAGGAAGATGGTTGGTAGGGAGAGGAACAGATGGTCTCTGCAGCTTGCTTTTATTTTCTCCTCTCCTCGCCACGACCCGACCCGATCTGATCTTTTGTGAAAAATAAAAACTCTGGAAGTATACAGGTGTGACGATGATGGACTCCTTGGTTTTGCACCCTGGCCCCTGGGTTCCTGCTTATTTTATCGATCTCGCCGTTCTTTTTTGTCTCCATCAGATCAGATCTCACGGCGATTTAATAAATGAAAAAAAAGATCTCTGGGCGATTTAATGTTTTGGATTTATACTAGAAAAAGGTCTGTGCGTTTGCAACGGAAGAAAAAAATTCCGCACGCTCTTAGTTTACAAAAAATGATCTATAATTTAAGAATTTGTAACTACGGCCCAAACAAAGATGGTCTTCACCTATAAAAACCAATGTTCGGGAAAGCGTTTTTAAGCGTCACTTAATCGCGCTTAAGCGCTGAGCGCTGAGTAAACGCTTCGCTTCTGACCTTAGCGGCGATTTTAGCGTTTAGCGGTTTTTAGCGTTTTTTAGCGGCGATTAAGCGTCGCTTTAGCGCTAGGCGCTGGTTAAGCGTGTGCTGAGCGCTCTTACTCGATGGGAAAGCGATGGGAAAGCTTTGAAAACGGTTGGGCTGGAGGGCCACAAGGGGTATAAAGGGCTTGGCCCAAAACAGGCCTGTACGGTTAGGGTTATAGGATCCACAGGATCCACAAGAGGGGAACGAAGAGAGTTTTGTGGTTGTTGTTGTTGCTGCTACTTGGCTGCTTTCTTTGTTGATTCTTCTTCTTGATCTTTCTTTGCTTAGGCTTTCTTCTTCTTTGTTTGATTCTTGATGATGTTGCTTGGCTGCTTCTTTGTTGTTTGGCTCTTCTTGTAGCTCTCTTGCCATTTATCTTATATGCTCTAAGAGACTAAGACTATATTGTGCATTTATGCTTGCTGTGTGAACCATTGAACCTTATCCTTATGTGTTATTTGGCTGTTTGTTGTGGTTTGTGAACCACTAAACCTCAACCTTATATGCTATTTCAGATTTTCAGTTGCCTATGTGCTATATTTCCTGTTTTCTTGTGCATATTATTCAAAAACAGCCAAATTCTGGTCAATTTTAAAAAAACGCTTAATCTCGGTTAAGCTACTCTTAAGAGGCCATTGCTCTAAGTTGTGGCCTTCCGCTCCGCTTACGCTTACCGCTTTCTTGAACATTGATAAAAACGCAGTTTAAGATTCTATAAGAGCGTGTTTGGTTGCAGTTTGCAACAGTAGTTGCATTGCATGTCCATCTCTAGCCAGCCTGGTTGCTGAAAAACAGCCTCATATGCAGCAGATGCAACTTGTTTGGTTGCCTGCATCGCATCGAGAGGCACTTACCCCTATTTGTTTGGTTGCCCGCATTTGTGCTTAGGGTGTGAGCAGATGCAAACTTCACTGTTTGGTTGCAAACAGCTTGTGTTCTGCTCACCCCATTCAAATGTGGTGGCCTTACCACCACACATGATCAAGACAACAAAGAAGATCAAACAAAGCAAGCAATGTAATGACAAAGAACTTAACACAAAGAAGCAAGCAAATGACAAAGAAACTACTTAACTCGATAGCATAAGTCTAGATTAAGAGCAGGGCATCCTCCTTCCTCGCCGTGCTGTGGTGCCGCTTTGCTCCTGGCCAAAATATGAACAAGTTCCCAGCACAAGTCTCGATCGCCACACACCCTAAAAGTTCTCCACTAACACCTGAATTAACTTAACTACATAGCCTGCTCGATGCCACCAAGGCAGTTGTGCTTGCTGCAACGATACCTGCACATCACCGACGAGTCGTGGTTGTAGATCTGAACCTTCAGTCCGAGTCCAGAGATGTGCACAACGACGAGGTCGTCGGGGACGATGCGGTGGCGGCGGCAGAAGTAGTTCCACCACCGGCCAAGCACCATGTGGCCCTCGAAGTTCTGGACCTGCACCCAGAACACGCACCGCTTGTTGGCCGAGAGCCTGACCACGCACGGGAGGCGCTTGATCACCAGCCAGGTGTTCATCACCTCCACGAACTTGGGAGGGACGACGAGCATGGCGAGGTCCTCGTTGTCCTTGATCTGCTGGTAGAATCTCATCGGCTCCCTGGCTCCCTCCTCGTGGCCCCGCCGGAGATAGTCCCCTTGAACGAGGCACGCTCATGAAGGTGATCCCGCCAGCAGGTCCACCGTCTGAGCCACTGCTCGTGGGGATGAAATCCTCGGCGCGCTCAGCTCCGGCCACGACCTGAGCTCCTCCACCCGCCACATCCCAGTCAGTCTTCAGTATCTTGTCAGGCAACATGACAAGTATTAGTATCAAACAAAGCAAGCAAGCAAACAAACAAGCAAGCAAACAAGCAAGCAAGCAAGCAAATGCCACTGATTAGTGTCACTGATCAGTGGACTTGCCCAACAGCAAGTGACACTGATCAGTGATGAATGCTAGAATGCCCAACAGCAAGTGCCACTGATCAGTGGCATGTGCTCATGGCCAAATGGCAATGATCAGTGGCACTTGGTGTTGGGCAAGATCACTAATCGACTTGCTGTACTGCAAATGGCACTGATCAATGACACTGACCAGTGACTTGCCCAATAGTGATAGAGGCGGGGGTGTCCCGACCTTTCGATGAGATGATAACTATCGATTTAGTGAAGACGACTTTGACGATCCGAATACAAACGTGCACGATGTTGCACCTTAGCAATCACTAAACCAACTCCAAGAGGTTATTGACCACGTCGGAGCACGATCAACCTGACCACGAAGGTCTATTCCTGCAAGAAATCGAAGAACAAGCAAGAATATGATAAAGCAATATGAATATTGTGAATATATATGAAATACTGATAAAGGTGGGATCCGTAAGCGGTCTTGCTCTGGTCGTTGGACACAAACGAAGTACACAAAGTTGTAATGGCTAACTTTTAACTAAACAAATCCCCAGGAAAAAGCTACTAGATGGATCTGCTTATATAGGAGCAAGGGGTGGCGGCCAAGGAGGTGGAAGGACGTCCCAAGGCAGCCTAAAACTAACCCTAGGTCGTACAAGGCTCATGGGCCCAAGTGGAGGTGATGCAACACCTTTGGACTTACAGTTTTACTCGGATTCTGCTGCATAGTCAGATTGTTTCGTTGATATCTCAATGCTCTGGCCGAATTTGAAGGTGAGTCCAATTGGGTTGGAAAGTGCACGAAATCTACTTTCCAACAAAAAAAGAATCACCCAATTCGGAGTCCGTATGAAAACGTTGTTGGCGTTTTGAGTCAAGTATATCTGTGTAGTCCGAATCTGAATCCAGAACGTGAGAGACTTGGACTCTATCTTCTCTTGGCCCAAAAGTGACGTGAGAGAACTTTTTGGCAAGTAAACATCTCTTTCTCCCTTATCTTCATATGTGGATTGTACAAATGTCCCATACACCTGCAAATAGACATGGCACAAAAGTTTGTGAAGTATTTTTGTCCTGTATGACATAAATAAATTATTGCATAGTTTGCATTAGAAATCACCTCACAAATATACATGTATGCAATATTTTTGGTCATATCCAAGGTAGTCATGTCCTCATCATCCTCCCCTTCTTGAAAACAAAGCCATCCTCGGCGTTTCTTAATCTGAAATGTGGCTAACAAAAGAGACAATGTTTACATGTTGTATATGTATATGTCATCCATTTTTACTTCTCTTAATTTTTGCACATATGACACATGTATACATGAGTAACTTTCATACTTCATAAAATGTAAAGCCAAAATATTGTCACAAGTATTAGAAGGAATGAAAATATTGCAACTCAAGTTGTACATATAAGTGAAGCTCTTATTCATATCAAAGGATTGACAATGTTCATCATTAAACCATCCCAACATTGGTGAATAAATCTTACTTGAATAAAATTTACATGCTACAACATGCTTAAATAAGCAAACATGAAATAAGTCATTTGACACGGAATGATCATCAAGATTAGAGGTCATATCAAAATGATTAAACATTGGCACAATTGTTTTAAAATGTATTTGATCCAAATCTGATTTATTTCCTGATTCACATGGTTCTTTGACATCAATAGTTAATTCAATGGGCGCACTCAAAATTGTTGGTATTTCAGTTGTTTGATCACATGATGCATTCATGACAGTAACATGATTCTTTAAAATAGGTGGCGTGCTCAAATCAACAGGTAACTCAATACATGATGTATTTAAGTTAATTAGGCATGCATCATTCTCATGTGAAGTTATATCATCAATACCTTTACTGTTACCTTGTCGCAAAGATGTAGCTGATGTAGGTATGGACAATGACAATGTACCATACACTTGAGATGATGTCGCACTCGCAATCTGAGGTGTGGCTGCTCTAGTAGGTGCAACGATGGAGGAATCAACCGATGGTAGTGAGCATGAATTGGAATAGTAGTTGTTGTAGTCACCCAATGCATCCTCCTGTAACTGTCTCTCAAAGGTACAAGCACGAACATACATATCAGTAATGCAACGAGGAATATACTGAAATCTTGCCTGAATATCATGGTTCAAACCACCAAAAAATCTATTCATTGTATCATCCTCAGATTCTTCTATGTCACAATGATGCATATAAGATTTGAACTCTTGGTAATAAGCATGAACAGTGTTGTTGCCTTGTTTAAATTGTTCAAATTTGCGAAGCAATTCACGATGATAGTAAGGAGGAAAAAATTGTTATCTCATTACATTTTTCAAATATTTCCAAGTTGTGGGTTGGTTATCAATGTTTTTCTTACAATGCACACTCCACCAAACAGAAGAAAAACCAGTAAATGCTCTAGTGGCAGCTCGTACTAGCTCAAGTTCAGAAAAGTCATGGTGACTAAAAACTTGCTTTACTTCAAGCTCCCAAGCAAGATAAATAGCAGGATTAAATCTACCCTCAAATGACGGTAAAGAGATAACCTGACCATGTGCTTGTGTGTGTAGTCCCAACTCTCATGATGGTGAAGACGTGTCCGTCGTCCAAGAAATTCTATCTCCGGAACCTGTCATGATTAGTAGAAACAAGAAACAAAATTCGAGAATAATGTTCCTATGAACTACTAGGATGTGGTTGTAAAGTGCTCACAGTAAAGCAAATATCAATATCTTACAAGTTCTTATCATGCGGCAGGTGGTGACAGGCAACCAGCGGTGTCAAGTAACTCTGAAGATTGTGTAAAGCAATTGCCAGGGGAATATACGTATACACGGTATAGAAATATGTGGAGCTGGGTTGGCTATATATGGTATCAAAAGATTAGCAATAATCAATTCAAAGATGCAATATTGAATAAACTTATTTGACGCATCTGTCTTTGGTCCTAGGCTAGACCGGACTAGAGACGTGAGCCTAGAACACTAATGAGGTCACGACATAGCACAACTAGCATCAATGAAGGATACTAAGTAGCTCTGGACAGCAAGATATAAGTGAAGATCACAACGGTAGTAAAGATAATGATGAAAAACAACTGCCAAACATGATATACAACAACTCTTTCTCCAACTTTCCTCTTGAAAAGTTTGAGCCAATTTTCTGATAATTTTTTTCAAAGAATGCTACTAACTCAATCTTTCCAATGCAAAAAAGAATCACTCAATTCCGAATTGATATGAGGAGTCAAAGAATTATAAAACTGGCCTGGAAAACTAGAACAAACTGTGTTCGCCAAATTCGGAGGGCAAAAAGACCTATTTAGAAGCTGATTTTGAGGTGCCAAATATTGAACTAGTTTCTGCAACTATTTAGATGCAGCTCGTCGCTAGCTTTCATTTGAGTACTTGCGGAGCCAAAATATACTTCGTATGAGGAAGTTATGCCTGTTTTACTGAACAATGCACAAAACAGATTCCAATCCGAATTCAACTACGAGATTGAGCCTAGATAGATCCGAATTTTGCCTTTTTTTTCTTCTTTCTTTTTTTCCTCACACTTTTCTTCTTCTTTTTCTTACTCTCCTTTTTTTCTCTGACTTTTTTGCACTTTTTTCTCTCTTTTTTTTTCTCTGTCTTTTTTTGTCCCTCTTTCCAAAACAAACTAGATAAGATGCAGACTGGATCAAGCGAAGATGTGAACGACCTCAACTATGATTATGACCATGAACGGTGAGTAGGACGTGACGAAAATTGATGGATGGGTGGTGGGCGGTGGAAGGGATAACGACGGCGGCGGCGTGACTCATCGTGAATGTAACTTCGAAACTCTAAACGAACTAGACACTAAGACCAGCAACTCGACATGACGATGCAACTGATAATTCAATAATGCAAACAATGAAAAGAAAATTGCAAAGTATTAGACTGGCTTGGACAAAGGATGAATAGATCTAACTTTTTGGGGGGATTTTTCTTGGACAATAGGTAACAAAATAAATCTAATCGAGGGAAAACTGGAAATTCTCATCGAGCAACCTGAAAACTGATACCACTTGATAGAGGCGGGGGTGTCCCGATCTTTCGATGAGATGATAACTATCGATTTGGTGGAGACGACTTTGACGATCCGACTACAAACATGCACGACGTTGTGCCTTAGCAATCGCTAAACCAACTCCGAGAGGTTATTGACCACGCCGGAGCATGATCAACCTGACCATGAAGGTCTATTCCTGCAAGCAAATGAAGAACAAGTAAGAATATGATAAAGCAATATGAATATTGCGAATATATATGAAGTACTGATAAAGGTGGGGATCCCTAAGCGGTCTTGGTCTGGTCGTTGGACACAAACGAAGTACATGAAGTTGCAATGGCTAACTTTTAACTAAACAAATCCCCAGGAAAAAGCTACTAGATGGATCTACTTATATAGGAGCAAGGGGTGGCGACCAAGGAGGTGGGAGGACGTCCCAATGCAGCCTAAAACTAACCCTAGACCGTACAAGGCTCATGGGCCCAAGTGGAGGTGAAGCAACACCTTTGGACTTGTAGTTTTACTTGGATTCTGCTGCAGTGTCAGATTGTTTCGTCGATATCTCAATGCTCCGGCCGAATTTGAAGGTGAATCCAATTGGGTTGGAAAGTGCACGAAATCTACTTTCCAACAAAAAAGAATCACCCAATTCGGAGTCCGTATGAAAAAGTTGTTGGCATTTTGAGTCAGGTATGTCTATGCAGTCGGCCCGAATCGAACGTGAGAGACTTGGACTCTATCTTCTCTTGGCCCAAAAGTGACGTGAGAGAACTTTTTGAACAGCAAGTAAACGTATCTTTCTCCCTTATCTTCATATGTGGATTGTAGAAATGTCCCATACACCTGCAAATATACATGGCACAAAAGTTTGTGAAGTATTTTTGTCCTGTATGACATAAATAAATTATTGCATGGTTTGCATTAAAAATCACCTCACAAATATACATGTATGCAATATTTTTGGTCATATCCAAGGTAGTCATGTCCTCATCAAATAGCACAGCCATGACACTGATCAATGACTTGCCCGACAACAAGTGCCATTGATAAGTGGCATTTGCCCAAATGCCACTTATCAATGGCACTTGTTGTCGGGCAAGTCACTGATCAGTGGCATCTTCTTTGCTGCAACTGGAACTAATCACTGCACTATCCTAAACAAGGAAACATCTAAAAATAGCAACAGCAAGTGCCAATTGCACCCATGTGCAGCCATGCAGATTTGGGACCATCCTAAAATGGTCCTACTACATGCACGTATAACATCCACTCATGGCACAAACCCTAGCTTCAACATGCAACATGAAACAAGGACATGATCCTAACATGAACATGCCATCAGTCAACATGATTCTAGCAATCATCACTCAACATGAACATGATTCGAGCATGAACACAGCTACTATCATGTAGCACAAATCTAGCATGTAGTAGGACTCGGACTAGCATGATTCTAGGATTCTAGCATGAACATGAATCTAGCATGTAACACAGCTACTAGCATTCTAGCATGAACACAAGCAATAGCACACGCACTATACAAAACATGAACAGATCAGTCCGATTGGATTCGATTGGGATCGCATCCAATTGGATCTGCTAGAATCCTATCAATCCTAGCACATGCCTAAGACATTAACCGCTAATCTACATCTAGGAGCAAGATTTGAGGGGATTTGACTCACCAGAGCACGCGCAGCCGCGGCGAACCGAGGCCGGGGTGAAAACCCCGGCGGGAACGATAGAGGTGGCAGAGCAGAGGATGAGCCGGCCCGGCTGACATC
Source organism: Aegilops bicornis (assembly GCA_021605145.1). Taxonomy (NCBI): domain Eukaryota; kingdom Viridiplantae; phylum Streptophyta; class Magnoliopsida; order Poales; family Poaceae; genus Aegilops; species Aegilops bicornis. The sequence goes on along the minus strand of CM038672.1, from coordinate 129,178,130 downwards.
ATGCATCAGCCCGTGCTCAACGCCATGCCGGAGGTCGAGAAGGACGGCCCGCCGACCGGAGAAAACCCTTGGACGGGGGTCAAGAAAACCCCCGAGACCAATGGTGTCCCGAGAAGGGGCGGCTCCGTCGACGGCGCCGGTGCCGAGCCCAGGACCAGGAGGTCCAGAATCGGCGGTGGAGCAGGAGCGGCCGGCACCGCATTGGCCGGCGCTCGTGGAGCAGGCCGGTAGCAGATGGGGGACGGCACCCGTAGCGCCGACGCCAGGTCGCGGCCCGAGTTCTGGAGCCCAGCCAGCCAGCGCTCCTGGATGCTGGCGATGCGTTGGTCGACCGGGGTCAGAGGGCGTAGCGGCGGTGGGCGTGGCGGAGCCATCGGAGAAGAGGAGAGGAGAGGGAGGGGCGGTGAGGGAGAGAGAGAGGGAGCGGTGGGAACAGTGCGCCTGGGGCAATGACAGGAGAGTGGGGGCGAGTAATGAGACGTCGCCTCCGTCTCCCGCGCTGCCCGAGGCATGCAACTGCCCCGCACGCGCGTCCACGCCGGGCCAGGCTCGCGAGGAACTACCGATTCGGCAGTTTCCGCCGGGCCAGGCTGCGGGCTGCTTTGAGGTTCGTGCGGGCCTCAAACCGCATGCAGCCCAGCCAACCAAACAGGCCGCGCACATCCCGCGCGGGCCTGGTTGGGCTGCATGCGGGCAACCAAACACGCCCCAAGTGTTCTATTTCAACACGGCTTGCATGTAGATTTAATCCGTATGAAGAAACGGGCGAGTGATGCATTAATTCATGTCATGTTCGTAATGGGGTGTTGTTACGGGCAAGTAAAGAAAAACGACAAAAACAAACGATGACACATTTGCACACCACGGAGACATGTGTGCATCAATGGTAGTTTTCAGTTTAAGAATCATCAACTTAGGGTAACTCTTGAACATTTTTTTTCACATGCATATTTCTTAAATACATGAAGAGTTGTTAAAAAGGTGTTAAAAAGATACATGATTTTTCAATCATAAAAAGAGGGTTTTTTTTATATGGAAAAGAACATTTTTATATGGTCTCTTGTGGACTGCGCCCCTATTTCATCACTATTTCTTGCCATACATGCCAAAGGTATTGGTCTGTGTTTCATCACTATTTATATCTTATCAAACTTGTCTTTTATTTTATTTTTTGTCATGCATGCCTCCTTTTCATTTTTTATGCATGTCCTCTCTTTTTTCTTCTTATATATAGGAGAATAGCGCAACATCTTATTTATTTATCGGATCTTTATTAGGTCCTTCTTTTATTTCTTGTCATGCATGTCCATATTTATTGGGTGTCTCTAGCAAATTTATCTTTAGTTTAATGTCCAATCCTGATTTTGCTGAGGTGTTCATCCCCAATCTGAATCAGCATTGATCTGAAAAAAGACGAATAATGCATTGTTGATTAACATTGCAGCCTAGATAGCATTTTTAAAATTGTTAACAGGTAAAATAGCATTATGTTCACATTCTACATATTTTTCTAATCAAATTCCATATCTAACATGTTAATTTTGAGTTACAGTTTAAAAGATATGAGTATTTAAAAAAATATTTGATATATACTACAGGTTTAATGTTAGAAACATTAGGGGGTTTTCTATAAAATAACAAAACGGACTAAGAATACCTATTTCTTTTATTAGTAGGTATAGTTGTTAAATAAAATTAACACAGTACAGACACAGACACTTGATGACCCACAAGTATAGGGGATCTATCATAGTCCTTTCGATAAGTAAGAGTGTCGAACCCAACGAGGAGCAGAAGGAAATGATAAGCGGTTTTCAGCAAGGTATTCTCTGTAAGTACTGAAATAAGTGGTAACAGATAGTTTTGTAATAAGATAAATTGTAACGAGCAACAAGTAACAAAAGTAAATGAGGTGCAGCAAGGTGGCCCAATCCTTTTTGTGGCAAAGGACAAGCCGGAACAAACTCTTATAATAGGAAAAGCGCTCCCGAGGACACATGGGAATATCGCCAAGCTAGTTTTCATCACGCTCATATGATTCGCATTCGGTACTTTGATAATTTGATATGTGGGTGGACAGTTGCTTGGGTGCTGTTCTTACTTGAACAAACATCCCACTTATGATTAACCTCTATTGCAAGCATCCGCAACTACAACAAAAGTATTAAGGTAAACCTAACCATAGCATGAAACATATGGATCCAAATCAGCCCCTTACGAAGCAACGCATAAACTAGGGTTTAAGCTTCTGTCACTCTAGCAACCCATCATCTACCTATTACTTCCCAATGCTTTCCTCTAGTCCCAAATAATGGTGAAGTGTTATGTAGTCGACGTTCACATAACACCACTAGAGGTTAGACAACATACATCTCATCAAAATATCGAACGAATACCAAATTCACATGACTACTAATAGCAAGACTTCTCCCTTGTCCTCAGGAACAAACGTAACTACTTACAAAGCATATTCATGTTCATAATCAGAGGGGTAATAATATGCATAAAAGATCTGAACATATGATCTTCCACCAAGTAAACCAACTAGCATCAACTACAAGGAGTAATCAACACTACTAGCAACCTAGCACCAATCCCGGACTTGGAGACAAGAATTGGATACAAGAGATGAACTAGGGTTTGGAGATGAGATGGTGCTGGTGAAGATGTTGATGGAGATTGCCCTCTCCCGATGACAGGAGCGTTGGTGATGATGATGGCGATGATTTCTCCCGGAGGGAAGTGTCCCCAGAATAAATACTGCTTGAGCCCTAGATTGGTTCCGCCAAGGTTCCGCCTCGTGGCGGCAAGTGAGTCTCGAAAGGTTGCTTCCGATTTTTCTCATCGAAAGACTTCATATAGGAGAAGATGGGCGTCGGGGAGCCACTGGGGCCCACGAGGTAGGGGCGCGCCAGGGGAGGGGCGCCCCCATCCTCGTGAGTAGGTGTGGGCCCCGGCCTTCATCTTTGGCATGACGATTTTTCTTTATTTATTTTAAGATATTCAAGTGGAGTTTCAAGACTTTTGGAGTTATGCAGAATAGGTCTCCAATATGTGCTCCTTTTCCAGCCAGAATTCCAGCTGCCGGGATTCCCCCTCTTCATGGTAAACCTTGTAAAATAAGAGAGAATAGCCATAAGTATTGTGACATATCGTGAAATAACAGCCCATAATGCGATAAATATCGATATAAAAGCATGATGAAAAATGGACGTATCAACTCCCCAAGCTTAGACCTCGCTTGTCCTCAAGCTTAAAAGCCGATGACAATAAATATGACCTCATGTTTAGAAGTAGAGGCGTCGATAAAAATAAAATACGGACATGAAGGCATCATGATTATTTTCATAACGACAACATATATAGATTTGTCATATGATTACTTATGTTCAAGTGATGATCTTTTCACAAAGCCAAAGTATGAATCGAAACCTTATTGGGCACTAACAAATTATAACCTCGATCATTGAAGCAATTGCAATTTATCATAACATCGGAAAGAGTCTATGTCAGAGCTTAAAAGCAAGTCCACATACTCAACTATCACTTAGTCCTCCATAATTGCTAGCACTCACGCAATACTTGTGGTTACGGAGTTTTAATCGGACACAAAGAAAGATAGGGGCTTATAGTTTTGCCCCACAACCTTTTACCTCAGGGGTAATGTCAACAATAATAATTCATGCTCCCCTACATCCAATTAGATATATATATCATGTTATTTCCAACATGCTGGGCTTGCCAAAGGATAAAATGAAAAAGGAAAGGTGCGTGACTCTTGCATAAGATAGAAGATAATAATAAAAGATAGGCCCTTCGCAGAAGGAAGCAGAGGTTGCCATGCGCTTTTATGGTTGGATGCACAAAATCTTAATGCAAAATAACGTCACTTTATATTGCCCATTGTATGTGAACCTTTATTATGCAGTCCGTCGCATTTATTGCGTCCACAACAAGTTCGTACAAAGCTTATTTCTCTGCACTAATAAATCATGCATATTTAGAGAGCAATTTTTATTGCTTGCACCGATGACAACTTCCTTGAAGGATCTTACTCAATCCATAGGTAGATATGGTGGACTCTCATGGCTAAACTGGTTTAAGGATATTTGGAAGCACAAGTAGTATCTCTACTTGGTGCTGAGAATTTGGCTAGCATGAGGGGGAAGGGCAAGCTCAATATGTTAGAGGAACCATGACAACATACTTTATCTCAGATATAAGAAAACACAACTCATTATGTTGTCTTCCTTGTCCAACATCAACTCTTTGGCGTGTCATATTTTAATGAGTGATCCCAATCATAAAAGATGTCAATGATAATATATCTATATGTGAAACCTCTCTCTCCTTAGTACTTCCTATTAATTGCAACGATGACCAAAGCTATATTTGCCAACTCCCAACAACTTTTAATCATCATACCCTTTCTATGTGAAGCCATTACTTTCAATAAGACCAATATGAACTCTTTATTTCTTTTTATTCTTTTCTTTATTCACCCAAGATCATGGCAAAGTAATCAAACCCTTGACTCAACACTAATCTTTATTATATAGCTCCCGGACTCGATTGCAAAGAAAGATCATAAAGCAAAACTCAAAACTAGATTATGCCATGACTTTATTCTACTAAATCAAGATACTACTAATAGGATCGAACTAAGAAAAACGGTAAATGTAGAAGTTGTGATGGTGATACGATACCGGGGCACCTCCCCCAAGCTTGGCAGTTGCCAAGGGGAGTGCCCATACCCATGTGATTATGTCTCCTTCTTTGTCGTTGGCGGTGGAGGTGTTGTTGATGATACAAGCTTGTCGTCCATCTTCCATGGTATAGGCTCACCCTCATAGAAGGATGATCGAGTCTCCGAAATCCTCAGATCTGCAACGGAAACAGCTCGAAACGAAAACAGAGGATATTTGCGTGATATGGTCGTCAAAACCTTCGGGAGAATATATAATGAATTTTTACCGACCCAAATATGTAGGGGGGCGCGCCCAGGGGGTAGGGCGCGCCCTCCACCCTCGTGGAGGCATCGTGTCCTCCCCGGACTGCTACTTATTTTACTATTTTTCTAAATATTCCAAAACGGAGAAATATTGCTTTAAAAATTGTTTTGGGGTCGGTTTACTTACCGTACCACATACTTATTCCTTTTCGGAGTCTGGAATGTTCTAGAAAGTGTCCCTTATGTATTTCTCCGGGGTTGTGGTTTCAATAATATTGGTTTCAACATTTATAGGATTACCTGAGATATAATGTTTGATTCTTTGACCGTTTACCACCTTCGGATTTGTGCTCATGAAGTTGTTGATTTTTATGGCACCGGAACGATAGACCTCCTCGATAACGTAAGGACCTTCCCATTTGGAGAGAAGTTTTCCTGCAAAAAATCTTAAATGGGAGTTGTATAGCAATACATAATCACCTACATTAAACTCACGCTTTTGTATCCTTTTGTCATGCCATCTTTTAACTTTTTCCTTAAACAACTTGGCATTTTCATAGGCTTGGGTTCTCCATTCATCAAGTGAGCTAATATCAAATAACCTCTTCTCACCAAAGAAGTTTGAAATCATAGTTGAGCTCTTTAATAGCCCAATATGCCTTATGTTCTAGTTCAAGAGGTAAGTGACATGCTTTTCCATAAACCATTTTATACGGAGACATACCCATAGGATTCTTATATGCAGTTCTATAGGCCCATAATGCATCATCAAGTTTCTTGGACCAATTCTTTCTAGACCTATTAATAGTCTTTTGCAAAATTAATTTGAGCTCTCTATTACTCAATTCTACTTGACCACTAGATTGTGGGTGATATGGAGATGCAATTCTATGATTAACGTCATATTTAGCAAGCATTTTACGGAAAGCGCCATGAATAAAGTGTGAACCACCATCAGTCATTAAATATCTAGGGACTCCAAACCTCGGAAAAATAACTTCCTTAAGCATTTTAATAGAAGTGTTATGATCAAAACTACTAGTTGGAATAGCTTCTACCCAATTAGTAACGTAATCAACAAAGAACTAAAATATGTGTATATCCATTAGAGGCAGGAAAAGGTCCCATATAATCAAAGCCCCAAACATCAAATGGTTCAATAACAAGTGAATAATTCATAGGCATTTCTTGACGTCTACTAATATTACCAATTCTTTGACATTCGTCACACGATAAAACAAACTCACGGGCATCCTTGAAGAGAGTAGGCCAATAAAAACCGGATTGCAATACCTTATGTGCAGTCCTATCTCCAGCGTGGTGTCCTCCATATGCTTCGGAGTGACACTTGCGTAGGATATGTTCCTGTTCATGCTCAGGTACACAACGTCTAATAACACCATCTACTCCTTCTTTATAAAGATGTGGGTCATCCCAAAAGTAATGTCGCAAGTCATAAAAGAACTTTTTCTTTTGTTGGTATGTGAAACTAGGTGGTATAAATTTAACAACAATATAATTAGCATAATCAGCATACCATGGAGTGCTACGAGAAGTGCTTATGACATTTAATTGTTCATCAGGAAAGCTGTCATCAATAGGTAGTGGGTCATCAAGAACATTCTCTAACCTAGATAAGTTATCTCAAGAACGGGTTCTCAGCTCCTTTTCTATCAACAATATGCAAATCAAATTCTTGCACCAAGAGAACCCATCTAATAAGTCTAGGTTTAGCATCTTTCTTTTCCATAAGATATTTAATAGCAGCATGATCGGTGTGAATGGTTACTTTAGAATCAACAATATAGGGTCTGAATTTATCACAGGCAAACACAACTGTTAAAAGTTCATTTTCGGTAGTAGCATAATTTTTTTGAGCATTATCTAGAGTCATACTAGCATAATGGATAACATTTAATTTCTTATCAACTCTTTGCCCTAGAACAGCACCTACAACATAATCACTAGCATCACACATAATTTCAAAGGGTAAATTCCAATCAGGTGGCTGAACAATAGGTGCAGAGACTAATGCTTTCTTAAGTATTTCAAATGCTTCTATACAATCATCATCAAATACAAATGGTACATCTTTTTGTAGTAAATTAGTCGGAGGACGAGAGATTTTTGAGAAGTCCTTAATGAACCTCCTATAAAATCCAGCTTGACCAAGGAAACTTCTTATACCTTTGATGTCCTTGGGACATGGCATCTTTTCAATAGCATCAACCTTGGCTTTATCAACTTCAATACCTCTTTCGTAAACTTTGTGCCCCAAGACAATACCTTCATTAACCATAAAGTGGCACTTTTCCCAATTCAAGACAAGATTAGTTTCTTCACATCTCTGCAAAACTTCGATCAAGATTGCTCAAGCAATCATTAAAAGAGGAACCATAGACGGAAAAGTCGTCCATGAAAACCTCACAAATCTTTTCACAAAATCAGATAATATAGCCATCATGCATCTTTGAAAGGTAGCAGTGCATTACATAAACCAAAAGGCATACGCCTATAAGCAAAAGTACCGTAAGGGCATGTAAAAGTAGTCTTTGATTGATCTTTAGCCATTACGGTATTTGAGAGAAACCAGAATAACCATATAGAAAGCAATAATGTGTGTGTTTGCATAATCTTTCTAGCATTTGATCAATAAAAGGTAAGGGGTAATGATCTTTCTTAGTAGCTTTATTTAATTTGCGGAAATCTACCATCCTATAACCTGTGATAATTCTTTGCGGGATCAATTCATCTTTATCATTAGGGACAACAGTAATACCTCCCTTCTTAGGGACACAATGGACAGGACTTACCCACTGACTATAAGCAACGGGATAAATTATACCTGCCTCCAGAAGCTTGAGTATTTCTTTTCTTACCACTTCTTTCATTTTAGGATTCAGACGTCGTTGAGGATCACGAACTGGTTTGGCGTCCGCTTCCAAATTTATTTTATGCTGACATAGAGTGGGACTAATGCCCTTAAGATCATCAAGAGTATATCCAATAGAGGCACGGTGCTTCTTCAGAGTTTTCAATAATCTTTCTTCTTCATGCTCAAAGGTTAGCACTAATAATAACAGGATATATTTTCTTTTCATCAAGATAAGCATACTTAAGATTATCAGCAACGGTTTAAGCTCAAACACGGGATCACCCTTGGGTGGAGGAGGATCCCTAGGATTTCAACAGGCAAATTATGTTGCAGAATAGGTTCCTGTTTAAAGAATACTTCATCTATTTCCCTTCTTTCATTCATGAACATATCATTTTCATGGTCTAGCAAATAATGTTCCAAAGGATCACTAGTAGGTACGGCAATAGAAGCAAGACCAATAATTTCATCCTTACTAGGCAATTCTTCCTCACGATGTTGTTTACTAAATTTAGAGAAATTAAACTCATGAACCGTATCATCCAAGCCAAGAGTAACAACATTCTTTTTGCAATCTATCGTAGCATTAACAGTATTCAAGAAGGGTCTACCAAATATAATGGGACAAAAGCTATCTTGTGGAGAACAGAACAAGAAAATCAGCGGGACATTTGGTTTTCCCACACAAGACGTCAACATCTCTAACAATTCCCATTGCAGATATAATATCTCTATTGGCAAGTTTAATTGTAACATCAATATCTTCTAACTCAGCAGGTGCGATATCATGCATAATTTCTTTATATAAGTCAATGGGTATAACACTAGCACTAGCACCCATATCACATAAGCCATGATAACAATGATCTCCTATTTTAATGTAAATAATGTGCACGCCTACCACAGGTCTATGTTTATCTCTATCACAGGGTTTAGCAATTCTAGCAGTTTCACCAGAGAATTCAATGACATGCCCATCAATATTATCAAACAAGAGATCTTTAACAATAGCAATATTAGGTTCTACTTTGACTTGCTCAGGAGGTGTATAAGTTCTAGTATTGCTTTTACGAACAACAGTTAAAGCTTTATCATGATCCTTCATTCTAACAGGGAAAGGTGGTTTCTCAACATAAGAAGTATGAACAATAGGATCATTATAAGTGATAGTCTTTTCTTCAACTTTAATAGGTGCAGCTACTTTTACTTCTATGGGAGGATGATATTTAAAACACTTCTCTTTAGGGAGATCAACATAAGTAGCAAAAGATTCACAGAAAGAAGCTACTATCTCAGAGTCAAGTCCATATTTAGTGCTAAACTTACGGAAAATATCGGTATCCATAAAAGATTTAACATACCAAACTTAGGTGTCATACTTGACTCCTTACCTTCGCCGAGGTCCCAATCTTCAGAGTTGCGTTTAATTCTATCCAATAAATTCCATCTGAATTCAATAGTCTTCATCATAAAAGAGCCAACACAAGAAGTATCGAGCATGGTTTGATTATTATGAGAAAGCCGAGCGTAAAAACTTTGCATAATTATTTCTCTTGGAAGCTCATGATTGGGGCATGAATATAACATTGATTTAAGCCTCCCCCAAGCTTGAGCGATGCTTTCTCCTTCGCGAGGCCAAAAACTATATATATATAATTGCGATCACGATGAACAAGATGCATAGGGTAATACTTTTGATGAAATTCCAATTTCACTCTTTTATAGTTCCATGATCTCGTATCATCACATAGCCTATACCATGTCGATGCGTCTCCCTCAAAAGATAAAGGGAAAGCCTTCTTCTTAACAACATCATCGGGTATACCTGCAAGCTTAAATAATCCACAAATATCATCCAAATAGCGTAGATGCTCGTCAGGATGCTTTGTTCCATCTCCTGTAAAAGTATTAGCCAGCAGTTTTTCCATAATACCCGAAGGAAATTCAAAAGGAGTTTCATTTTCAATAGGTTCAGTAGGTTGAGGAGCAACTCTTTGCTCTACTGGGCAGGGTGAAGATACCCCGAACAAGCCCCTCAGAGATTCACCTTCCATAGTAACAAGTGACAGAAAATTTCAGCACACTATATAAATTTTTCCTTACCAAATTCCACTTACCAAAGGCGCTACACTCCCCGACAACGGCGCTTTAAAAGAGTCTTGATGACCCACAAGTATAGGGGATCTATCGTAGTCCTTTAGATAAGTAAGAGTGTCGAACCCAACGAGGAGCGTATGAAATGATAAGCGGTTTTCAGCAAGGTATTCTCTGCAAGTACTGAAATAAGTGGTAACAGATAGTTTTGTGATAAGATAAAATGTAACGAGCAACAAGTAACAAATGTAAATGAGGTGCAGCAAGGTGGCCCAATCCTTTTTGTAGCAAAGGACAAGCCGGAACAAACTCTTATAATACGAAAAGTGATCCCGAGGACACATGGGAATATCGTCAAGCTAGTTTTCATCACGCTCATATGATTCAAGGCTCGTACTTTGATAATTTGATATGTGGGTGGACCGGTGCTTGGGTGTTGTTCTTACTTGAACAAACATCCCACTTATGATTAACCTCTATTGCAAGCATCCGCAACTACAACAAAAATGTTAAGGTAAACCTAACCATAGCATGAAACATATGGATCCAAATCAGCCCCTTACGAAGCAACACATAAACTAGGGTTTAAGCTTCACGCTCTAGCAACCCATCATCTACTTATTACTTCCCAATGCCTTCCTCTAGGCCCAAATAATGGTGAAGTGTTATGTAGTCGACGTTCACATAACACCACTAGAGGTTAGACAACATACATCTCATCAAAATATCGAACAAATACCAAATTCACATGACTACTAATAGCAAGATTCTCCCTTGTCCTCAGGAACAAACGTAACTACTCACAAAGCATATTCATGTTCATAATCAGAGGGGTAATAATATGCATAAAGGATATGAACATATGATCTTCCACCAAGTAAACCAACTAGCATCAACTACAAGGAGTAATCAACACTACTAGCAACCTACTAGCACCAATCCCGGACTTGGAGACAAGAATTGGATACAAGAGATGAACTAGGGTTTGGAGATGAGATGGTGTTGGTGAAGATGTTGATGGAGATTGCCCTCTCCCGATGAGAGGAGCGTTGGTGATGATGATGGCGATGATTTCCCTCCCGAGGGAAGTGTCCCCGACAGAACAGCTGCCGTGAGCCCTAGATTGGTTCCGCCAAGGTTCCGCCTCGTGGCGGCGGAGTCTCGTCCCGAAAGGTTGCTTCCGATTTTTTTCTCATCGAAATACTTCATATAGGAGAAGATGGGCGTCGGAGAGCCACCAGGGGGCCCACGAGGTAGGGGGGCGCGCCCAGGGGGGAGGGGCGCGCCCCCATCCTCGTGAGCAGGGTGTGGGCCCCCTGACCTTCATCTTTGGCGACGATTTTTTTTATTTATTTTAAAATATTCCGTGGAGTTTCAGGACTTTTGGAGATGCGCAGAATTGGTCTCCAATATTTGCTCCTTTTCCAAATGCATTCCAAATTTCAAGCATTCCCCTCTTCATGGTAAACCTTGTAAAATAAGAGAGAATAGCCATAAGTATTGTGACATATCGTGAAATAACAGCCCATAATGCGATAAATATCGATATAAAAGCATGATGCAAAATGGACGTATCAACACTCAACATACGCACACACACTCACCCTATGAACGCACACACACGCCCTATCTCATATGAGCATCTTTAAGAACTGAACCCTTTCATCATCTTGAGAGAGAGGTCCTCATTCGGAAAGGCTTTGACCCTCAATGGATTGTGAGGGTATGCATCTAGTTTCTGGTGGTAGAACTGCACTCAACATTAATAGTGAAGTCGGACCCTATTTCGCCACCTCCCGCGGGGTTCGCTAGGGTGATCCCCTATCACCATTTCTATTCAACTTGGTAGTTGATGCTTTCGCAGCCATCCTAGATGTCGGGAAGCATGCGAGGCATATTGGGGGAATATGCCCCCATCTTATTGGGGAGATTGAATTACGCACCCCCAATATGAAACAACGCCATCCTTATGGTGGAGGGTTCAGACGCGGATATTCAAAGTATCAAGTTCCTACTTCTCTGTTTTCAAGAGATGTCGGGTTTAACCATCAACCTCACTAAGAGTGACGCATACATTCATATGAGGTTGCCAAGAACCTGTGGGATGCGCTCGAAGTTAAGTTTGGCGTAACCGATGCTGGAAGCGAATTGTGTGCCATGGAGCAGTTCCATGATTACAGGAATGGTTGATAACCGTTCTGTATTGGACCAGGCTCATGAGCTAAAGTGCATCGCTAAAGAGCTGGATCTCCTGAAGTGTGACTCACAAGACAAGTTTGTCGTGGGTTGCATTATTGCAAAACTCCCTCCTGAATGGAGGAACTTTGCTACTTCTCTCAAGCACTTAAGACGTGAATTCTCTGTTGAGGATGTCACCGATCATGTAAGTATTGAGCGGAACTCGAGAGCAAAGGACTCATACGTGAAAGGGACAGAGGATTCTTCTAGCGCCAATGTGGTGCAGAAGAATTTCCATAAGTTCAAGGGAAAGAACATTGTCCAGCAGAATACTACCTTCAAGAAGAAGGGTAAGAAGAAAGACAAAAGGAGAGATGGTTGCTTTACTTGTGGTTCAAAGGAACATTGGGCAAACAAGTGCCCAAACAAGTATAAGAAGTCAGGACAGGACTCCAAGTATGTCAATGTAACTATGAGAAACAATGATGGGGCATGTGGGTATGATAATCTATTTACGGTATTTTTTTAGTTTGTCAATCCACTGGTTGGTGGTTTGACACAGGTGCAAATATTCATGTGTGTGCTGATATGTCTTTGTTCTCTTCTTACCAGGTCGCACAAGATTGTTTCGTCCTGATGCGGAATGGCTCGCATGCTTCTATTCATAGTGTTGGCACGATAGATCTAAAGTTTACTTCAGGAAAGACCGTGCAACTGAAGAATATGCATCATGTCCCCGCCATCAAGAAGAATCCCGTCAGTGGCTCCCTTCTATGTTGTCGGTGTACTAGAGTAGGGGTACCCTAGTATCCCGAACTTCGCACGGCAGCAAAGCACCTCAGCTGCAAGGTTTGCACGATCACCGCCAAGATCCTCCGTGGTTCCTTTGGAGCCATTCAAGAACAAAGTATTTAACCAAGACAAGGCCCCGGCAAGAGGAGCTTGCCGGGGAGGCCACTCAAGGCACGCAGAAGACAATACCCCGGCAAGAGGAGCTTGCCGGGAAGGTTCGGAGAGCGACAAGCCTCCGGACGCGACAAGGATTCAGCCGCGGCAAGGCACTTGCCGCGGCAGGCAACCTCTCTTCATCTCTGCTCCAGCTCATCCACTAACGTGTCGCCATGGGGCCATTCCATGCGGCGTGTCAAGAGGTTGTGCAGCCAGCGGGAGCAGCGATAAGCGGCGGCCGACAAGCTTGCCATCGTGGCGAACGGTGGCGCTCTGACGGTCCCTGTTGCCTTTGTTTAGGCGGCATGTGGACGGGCATTTAATGCTTTTGTCCCTTGCCGCCGTGGTTAGGTAGAGTACATGCCCAATCGCTCAAGTAGGTGTACCAACTTCTGTTTTTCCATTTGTACCCTCATCTACGTTGCCACCTGTCGGAGACCCCTTTAGCATATAAAAGGAGGCCCATGCGCAACGTAGAGGGGGTTCGATCCCAACGTAACCAGAGAACACCCACGCTAGGTCCGGTAGCTCTCATCGCTCCCTAGCAAGAACACAATACAATCGGACAAGCAGCAGAGGAGTATTATCTCTCCGGAGAGCTCGAAGCTGGGTAACCGCCTGTGGTAGCTTACCGATCCGCTCTTCGATGCGATCTCCGCCTCCGAACCAAAAGGGACTCGGTCTGCCGGTCCCATAGGTGTTCGTGGGTCCGATCAGCCTCCCGACATCTTTGGCGCGCCCGGGTAGGGGCGTCGAGGCTGTCGCGAACCTGATCCGGCGCTCACACGAGCAACATCTTCATCATCTTCAACATCTTCATCAACATGCCACCGAAGAAGAAGGCTTCGCAGCGGAGCCGTCTGGCTGCGTACCCACCATCACCGGAGCAAACGGGTGGTGGAGCAGACGCCGGCGGAAGAAGGGGCGCCGGCGAAGGAGTTCGTGACGCTGCCAAGTCCAAGGACAAGGCCGCGCAAACCTCGGCGTCCGCACATGCCCCGCGCCCATCTCAGGAGACGCGAGACCAACAACGTCATGGTATTCACAATACCATACGCTCGTTGGATCAAGACCGAGCTGGAGGACCTCGAGACCCTCAAGACCAGCGTGCACGCCAACATGCTGGCACGAGCGAGGTACGGTCGCCTAGACGGGATGCTGCTCCTTCTAACATAGTTAGAAGTCCGAGCATATCCCGCCTCGCACCGCTCACCATTGCCACCCACTACTCCAGGTAAGCTCTGGCGAGAGCTCACCGCTATACGGATTACCCTCCAACGGCCGACAAGGTCGATTTAATGGAGGGCCACCATACGTAGTCTCATCGGCTTTGCCAACGGCGACGCTCCGCGGCAACCAACTACCTCATCGCCGCGGCAAGACGACAAGGCACGAGCCGGTGGCGACGAGACTTGTGGAGGTGCAACCACCATGCACTCTCCACCCCGAAGGCCAAAATCGCCGACTCGCCGGATCCACCTCGACAGCGATTCCACTGCGTCATCGGATCCACGAGCTCGCCGCGATCAGCGTCAAGTTCTTCATGAACGACAACAAGAAGACGCTCGAACCCGCATCGAGCGCCAAAGAGAAGCGCGGCGTCAATCAGACCAGCGCGTTGGGCCTTCTGTCGATATGCATGCGCCAGGGGAACCCGGCGACTTGCCGTACGCGGTAGGTTGCCCTGCGTTCACTCGTGAGCTGCGGCAAGTCCAGTGGCCCAGTAAAAAGAATTTCAAGCCAGACGTGCCAGAGAAGTACGATGGCAGGACGCATCCATCGGAGTTCCTCAGCATCTACACCATCACGGTGCAAGCTGCGGGGGGACGAGACGACAAGATCCTCGCCAACTACTTCCACCGGTACTCAAGCCCAACGCCGATCTTGGCTCATGCACTTGCCGGACAGCTCCATATCCTCTTGGGCAGATTTATGCCATCGGTTTGTTGGCGCCTTCACAGCGGCCACAAGCCTCATGGCCAAGAAAGTGACCTTCATCCGCCGCCTGAAGGAAGGAGAGTCCATGCGCAAGTTCATTCAGAGATTCAGCCGTGTGCACTACAACATCCCGGATGTCCACCCGCCGCATGTGATCGGTAGCGTTTCATCGTAACGCGCGGAACCGCAGGATGAGGGAGGAGATGGCGATGTGCAAGGTCAAGGACGTCGATGAGCTGTATGCCTTGGCCGACAAGTGTGCACGTCTTTGAGGAAGGGAGGAGACTCCTGTGAGAGAATGCGTAGCAGGATCTCGGTGGAGGATACCGCCCGCAAAGAAGAGCCGGGCAAGGGCAACAGAAGAAAGAAAGGCAGAGAAGTACTAGCTGTTGAGCAGTCCCGCAACGGAGGTGGCGACAAGAACGCCAAGGCTGGTGGCTCGGCGAGGAGGTTGCCGCCGACGCCAACCACTGATCTGTGGCGGCCGCCGACAAGCGTGACGGCTCCGCAAGCAAGATCGCAAGATCCACCGCACCATGGGCCATGACCTCCAGAGCTGCAAGAAGGTCGAGCAGCTTGTTGAACAGCAGAAGGCTGAGTACGAGCGGCGCGACAAGGAGAAGGCCCAAGAAGGTGCTGGAGGAGCCAAAGAAGAAACGCCCCGACCGGGAGGACACCGCGGCAAGGCCAAGCAGCGGCAAGGAGACAGACCTCCCCGCGGCCGCGACAAGGATGAAGATGACGACGACGATGAAGATATGGAAGACGACGAGGCCGATGAGCAGGAGTTTCAGAAAGCTACAGAGGTCCTCTGCGTTGACGGAGGTGCTTCCTCAAGATACTTCCCACCGCCAACTCAAGCGGTGGATGCGGAAGTTAATGCAGCCGAACCATCCAGAGTCACGCAAGCCTCGAAGTGGTCCAAAGACGCCTATCATCTTTGATATTGAGGACCACCGATCGCATAATCTGCGGTCGGGTGCTTGCCGATGTTGGTCTCACCAACTATCCGCAACCTCAAGGTCACCAAGATGCTAGTTGACGGCGGGCCGGCTTAAACCTGATCTCCTCCGCGGTGCTCCGAAGCTTCAGATCCCCGACAATGAGCTCAAGAGATCGCACATTCCAAGGAATCAATCCGGGAAGGAGCAAGTCAAGGGGAAAATCACGTTGCCGGTGACATTTGGCAATGAGCTGAACTTTAGGATCGAGAGGGCCACATTCGACGTTGCTGATTTCCCATTGCCTTACAATGGGATACTTGGCCGTCCATCACTCGCCAAATTCATGGCAGCCTCTCATTATGCATACAACTTACTCAAGATGCCAGGCCCGATAAGCATCATCTCTGTCCATGGCGACAAGAAGGATGCTCTTATCTGTGCCGACAAGATCTACCGGGATGCAGCCGCGACATGCATCGCAAGCCACTTGTCACCAAGCTCCCGGGGAAGAAGACCAAGTCCGACAAGAGCTCGATGCCCACTCGGCAAGCGCACCTCTTCGAGTGCTGCGCTACCGCCGAGGACGCACCATCGAGCTCCACCGGCAAGTGCAAGAAGACGGCGACAGCTCCGCCAAAGACCAAAAAGGTGTCCGCCAAGGAGGACGGCACCGGTGGTACCTTCACCATCGGTGCCTCTCTCGACCCTAAATAGGAAGGCGCTCGTTGCTTTCTCGCGGGCGAATGTCGGCGTGTTTGCATGGCAACCGTCGACATCCCCGTGTTCCTGTGAAAGTAATTGAGCACCGTCTTGCCGCTTTGTCCTCATGCGCGCCCGTCAAGCAGAAAGTCGTGAAGCGTGCGGTGAGCCGCCAAGAATTCATCACGAAGAGATCAAGAAATTGGAAGCAGCGGGCCTTGTCGAGGAGTGCTCCATCCCACGTGGTTGGCCAATCACGTAGTTGTGCGCAAGGCAAATGGGAAATGGAGACTTTGTATTGACTTCACGGATGTTAATAAAGCTTGTCCCAAAGACCCGCTTTCCCTTGCCGCGCATCGACCAGATTGTTGACTCCACTACCGGATGTGATTTGCTTTCATTTCTTGATGCATACTCAGGATATCATCAGATCTTCATGGCAGAAGAGGATGAGGAGAAAACCGCATTCATTACTCCATGTGGCACATACTGTTTCATACGGATGCCTTTCGGTTTGAAGAACGCTGGTTCGACGTTTGCAAGGGTAGTTCATGACGCTTTTGAGCCGCAAATGCACAGAAATGTAGAAGCCTACATGGATGACATAGTGGTCAAGAGCAAGGACAAAGCAACTCTGGTTCAAGATTTAGATGAGACCTTTGCAAATCTGCGCAAGATCAACCTCAAGCTCAACCCCGAGAAGTGCGTGTTTGGAGTCCCTTCCGGCAAGCTTCTCGGGTTCTTCGTGTCTCAATGGGGAATTGAAGCCAATCCCGACAAGATCAAGGCCATTGAGCAGATTGAAGCACCAAAGCGCGTCAAGGATGTACGAAGACTTGCCGGTTGCGTGGCTGCTCTCAGCAGGTTTATCTCTAGGTCTGCTGAACGCGCCCTGCCATTTTTCAAGATTTTGAAAAGGCAGGTCCAATGAAATGGACTCCCGAAGCGGAGGCTGTTGCGCAGAGACTTGAAGCGGTACACTGTCCTCCACTCCAATACTTGTCGCACCTAAGCCACAAGAGAAGTTGTCGCTATATATAGCGGCAACCAATCAAGTGGTTAGTGTTGCGTTAGTAGCGGAGAGGGAAGCGGACGATGAGCCGGCAACCATGGCAGATACATCCAGCGACAAGCAAGGCACTTCACCGACAAGCTCTAGTCCCGACAAGGACGGATCTGCTTGAGCATGCGACAAGATGCGTAAAAGGATGGTGCAGCGCCGGTTTACTTTGTCGGTTCCCTCCTGCAGGGGCTAGGTCAAGGTACTACGGTGTGCGAAATTGCTTTTCGGCCTCCTCATGGCCTCGAGAAAGCTGCGCCATTACTTCCAAGCACATGAGATAACGATCGTCACTCGCTTTCAACAAGAGGATCTTGCCAAAATCCAGAAGCGACAGGCGGGATTGTCGAGTGGGCACCGGAACCGCATCAAGCTTTGGCCTCAAGTTTGAAAGCACATCAACTATCCAAAGCAGAGCATTGGCGAGTTCATAGCGGAATGGACCCCAACGCAAGATGAAGAAATTCGAGACGAGCATCCCGTCAAGGAAGCGAGCAAAGAGTGGCTGATGTACTTTGATGATGCCTTCTCGCTGCAAGGCGCCGGTCTTTGGCGTACGCTTATAGCACCCACCGGAGAGCACCTCAAGTACATAGTCCAAATGCATTTTCCCAAGGAGCAAGCAACAAACAATACAGCAGAGTATGAAGGTTTGCTTGCCGGTCTCGAGATTGCAGTAGACCTTGGGATTAAGAAGCTTATTGTCAGGGGTGATTCGCAGCTGGTCGTCCGCCAAGTGAACAAAGATTATCAGAGTCCATTGATGGAAGCCTACGTTGATGAAGTGAGAAAGCTAGAAGAACACTTTGACGGCCTACAAATGGAACATGTTCCAAGAGCTCAGAACGATATTGCTGATGGCATGTCAAAGTGCGCTGCACTTAAGTTGCGTGTGGAACCAGGGATTTTTGTGCTCAAGCTAACTCAACCAACCGTAGCACCATCAACTGGACAGAGCAAGAAGAGGAAGTTGATCTCTGGTGACTACTTCACGGCAGAGCTTCCCGAAGCCGCCGCCAAGAAGGTCCCCAAGATCGACACCAACAGAGCTGAGGGGCGATGCTCCGACAAGCCCTGTGGTTTGTTTCGTTGAAGCGACGCTCCCGACAAGTTTTGCTCCGGCAAGCTTGCCGGGAACGGCGTCAAGCCTGAGCCGCAGTGTTCTTGCCATGGAAGCCGATGTTCCCGCAGCAGCAGATGTGCCTTTAGTCCTTGTTGTCGAGCCAAGAAGCTCCAAAGATGGGCACAACAGATTGTCCATTTCCTTGAGACAGGAGAACTTCCGAAGAGCAAGAAGAAGCTGAAAGAGTAGCCCGGCAGTCAAGTATGTACCGGTTTGTCGACAAAGACACTGCATGTAAGAAGACTCAATGGTGTGAAATTGAAGTGTATTTGCGGGAAGATGGACAAAAGCTGTTGGCGAGAGATACATGGAGGCATATGTGGTCACCACATTGGCGCAAGAAGAGCACTTGCCGCAAAGCTTTCCGGCAAGGTTTCTTCGGCCGACAGCCCTCCAGATGCAACCGCACAAGTAACCAAGTGTGAAGCGTGCAGTTCCCATTCCAAACAGATACACCACCAGCTCAAGCTCTCCAGACGATCCCTTTATCCCGGCCATTTTCGTCCGGGGCTCGACATCCTCGGCCCCTTCCCCGAAGTTGTCGGGGCTTTGAGTACTTGTACGTCGCAATCGACAAGTTCACAAAGTGGCCAGAAGTGGAAGCAGTAAGGAAGGTGACGGCACGGTCGGTGATCAAGTTCTTGGTCGATTGTTTGCCGTTTTGGAATCCCTAACAGGATCATCACCGACAACGGCACACAATTCATGAGTCGCACCTTCATGCAGTACGCCCAAGATCTTGGCGCCAAGATCTGCTTTGCTTCTGTTGCTCATCCGAGAAGCAACGGTCAAGCAGAGAGAGCAAATCTTTGAAGTCTGCGCGGGCTCAAGACCGTAACTTTCGACAGCTGCACAAGTGCGGAAGAAATCGGATTGAGGAGCTGCCGGTGGTTCTTTGGTCGATCAGACGACGCCAAATGGAGCCATCGGCTAGACACCTTTTGCTCTAGTCTATGGAGCAGAGGCAGTTCTCCCCACGGAACTCAGATACGGGTCACCTCGAGTACTCGCCACGATGAGTTTGAGCAAGAGCAGCTGCGACAAGATGACGCTACCGCTTCCTTGAGGAGGACCGTCTTCAGCCAGACGAGCTGCTCGTTACAAGCAAGCTTTGCATCGCTACCATAGCCGCAAAGTTAGTGCCGAAGCCTCGAGGAAGGCGACCTTGTTCTTCGGGCGCGTTCAGTCCGCCAAGAATTAAAACAAGTTGACGCGCTTGAAGTGGGAAGGCCCTTATCGGGTGAAACGAGTCACTAGGCCCGGCGCTGTCCGCTTTGAGAGCGAAGATGGCATCCGGTGAGCAACTCACGGAACATTGAGCATCTTCGTAAGTTTTACCCGTGAAGCGCGGTTCTTAGGAACCTGTTCCGGCAACCACCTTTTGTACAAGTCTTGCGGCCGATGCATGTAATCCTTTGTACAAAGTCGGGCGCAGACCCGATGCATCAAGAAAGCTCATGTGTTGCGCACAACTTGTCAAATTCATGCTTTCATCATTTTATTGCATGTTTTGGCTAACACTTTGTGCAGCACCCACACCGGTAAGCAATATCGAGCCACCGGGCTCCATAACTTTATTTTCTTCTTTCTCTTTTCTCAAAGAAAGGAAGGTTCCCTCGCGCACAAGTTAACCAGGGGGGAAGGAGAAGATAATACTATGGACCAAGCGTTGCTCGAGGAAGTTTCGCCTTATCGGGAAGCAATCGACAGAAAAGCTAAGTTGCCCAAGTTTAAGCAATCAGTTCTTAAATTCTTAAGTTATATTCCTCGAATGATAGTACTTTGTATGGAAAACCTATGCGCGGAGGAACCAACTCGCAGCTAGTCACGCCCTTACTTTGTTTCGAGTCCGCTCAACAACTTAAGTGAGCTGCAGCTAGTCGCGACAAGGTTGCTTGTCGGAGGCGGCACCGCCAAAGAAATTTCTTGACGTTCCGCACTCGGCGCTTCGCGGCAAAGGTGCCTGCACCGACAAGTTCCCTAAAAGCGTAGGGCAAAAACGTACAAAGGAAGGAATCAAGTAAAGGAAATAACATTGCAATCATCGCCTAAGATAGAGTTATAATACAAAATAACTTGTCGCAGATCTAATAAATTGCTCTAAACATGATCAGCAGCGACAAGGGAAAGATAAAATTGGCGGCCTAGTCTATGCGGTCGCCATCAACCCGCTTGGTCTTGCCCACCTTGTCCACAATGGGTGCGACAAGGGCTTTGAGCGCCTCCACGTCGGCATCCGGCGGCAAGGATCTGAGGACGCCGTTGAGGTTGAGGCCTGGATTGCGGAAGGCCACCTTCATCAACACCTTACGGAGGGCTCACCGCACAGATTTGGCGTGATTCCTCGGCCAGCTGCTTTGGGATCTCTTCCGGAGTCGGCTGAGACCCGCCACCACGCCCTTGAAGAATAAGCTAAGCTTGGCGCTGGGTTGGAGGTGCTCACGGAGGAGTACCCAAGATCCACCATCCCAGGCTCCATCGGCTCATTGTGGATGGCGGCGGCAAGATCCACTGAGACCTTCGGTCCAGTGCTCCACACTCTCCCTCAAGGCGCCTGGTGGCGGCAGATTCGCCAGCCAGCTCCTCGTTGGCCTTGATCTTCTCCAACAGCTCACCTCCCGCTCCTTGGCGTCGTCCGGCGTACCGCATCGGGTGGTCGGCTTGACTCAAGATCCGCCTTGGAATCCTTGGCGGCGTCGAGCTCCTTGCTCCTCTCGGCGAGACGACCCCGCAGCTCGCCAAGAGTGTAGGCGTCCTTCTCTGGCGCTCGTGCTTGAGCGCAGCAAGCTCCTCGCCGCTCTTCCGGAGATCGGCCTCCGCCTGCGCCACCTTCGTCTCCAACTCTCTCTTGGCGGCCTCGGCGGCTGCGGCAACATCCTTCGCTTCCTTAAGAGCCCCGCCAAGTGACTCCTCGCGCGCGACAAGCTCTTCCTCATAGCTGTCAAGATTGATCTTCCGCTGCGCCAACTCGCTTTCTTGCGCAGATATCTTCTCGGCAGGAAGCCTTTGCTGCTCCTCGACCTCAGCCTTCTCAAGGATGAAGGCTGTGCGCTCTTTAGCAAGTCGCTCCCGCTCTTCTGCTATGTTCCGGAGAGTCTCTTGGTTGGCGCCCCGGAGCTCTTCTGCGCGCTTCTTCATGTCTGCTCCCGCCCTCGCGACAAGTTCTTCCCGGACTCAACTTGGCTTGTCGGGCGCGGTAGAGCGACAAAGGCTTCTTCAAGAAGCTGCTCCTCAGACTTCGCCACGCTGCTGCTTGGCGCGTCCACCAGCGTCGGCCAGCGGAGGCAAGCAGCTCCCGTCGAAGATCTCTCCTTCGACCGGCGCCTGAGCTCGACTCCCATGGGAGCTTGATGAAGACGCCGTCGCTTTGCCTTCAAGTAGGCGCGGGCTGGGAGCTCTTGAACTGGCTGCAGCAGCGGCGGGGGAATCGGCGGTCGGTGTAGCGCCTGGCGCTCCTGCGGCCTCAGGGTCGTCAGTGCGATCGCCAGACCCCTCGCCAGCTTCTGCGGCGGCAGCCTCGGTGGCCTCTTCGCCGACAGGCTCGTCAACGCCGGCTTCTTCTTCCACGACGGCGGCTTTGTCAGTGTTGCCGCGCACGTCCTCCTCGCCGGTGGCCTCGGTCTCCATCGGCTCTGCGGCGGACGGAGAAAGAACAGTCAAGCAAATGTTCAAAAAGAAAAACAGAAGAAAACAAGCCCAAGGGAATTTTTTGCGCAAGAGGATTACCTGCAATGGGATCTGCAGCCATGGTCTCGACCACCGGAGGATCACTAGTGTTGTCCCTTGTCGGAGTAGTCTCCTTGCCGGGCGCCCTTGCCGGGAGAATCCTCCCTTGGCGGGCGAGTCGGGCAGATAGAATTTCAGGGCGGCTTCCGAGCCCTCCCGATGAGGCTGCTCTGCTCCTACACAAACCAACAACGATATCAATGAAGAAGGAGCACCCATGCACACCTAACGAAGGAGAAAACCGCATACTTACTCTGGGGCTGTCTGGGGCTGCTCTGAGGAAGGGTTGCCGGGTCCGGCAAGGGGGTCTCAGACGCGCCTCCTGTTGCCACGGGTGGATCGTCCTCAACGACGACCACCGGGGTCTTGGCTCTCTTCGACGCTCTCTGGGCCAGCGTCCTGAAAAAGGAAAGAGTTCAGAACGAAGCAAATCAGATTCAAGATGAAGCAACAAAATTGAAGAAATACAAGCACAATATTGAAGCTTACTCTTCTTCTTCCTCCTCGGAGCTGAGCGCGGAGAAATCAAACTCGGCTCGCCTCCGGCGACGAGGCGAGGAGTGGGCTCTCTTGGCCGCTTGGCGGAGGTGTCGGCGGTGGCTTGGGAGGATCCGCCCGGTTGTCGCAGCGGTGTGGGGTGCTCCAGCAGCAACATCGCTTACGCGGTAGAAGCGCGTCATGGCAACCTTCTGGCTGTTTGCCCTTCTGCCGCCCCGTCTCGTCTCCGGCCTTGCGGAGACGCCTCTTCTGCTGAGCCGAGGGCTACGTTTGCTGCAAGCCGCTGTGTGGTGGATAAGCAGCGCCCTCGTCTGGTTCGCTCGACTTCGACCTCGGGCTCGGCAAGCTCTTCCTCATCTGGCGAACTCCATTCGCTCGGCAAGGCTTGCCGCCACCGTGATTCTGCCTCCTCCACGGTGTACCCGAAGGCGCCCGGTAGCATTTCTTCTGCCGCCTCCTCGACCCCAGTGGCAATGCGCTGCATCTAAATGCGTCGGTGGTGTCGCGGGTGAGCTTCTTCTGCTCGTCGGGGCGGATCGGCACTTCTTCCAAGCTGTCGAAGAATTGTTGCACGACGTCGTCCGCAGGCTCTTGCCACGTTGGAACGATCCCATGAGAATCGCACAACGGCATCATAGCACGGATGCGGTCGAGCGCAGAGTTGTTGCACAATGGAACGACCCCCCTCGGCAACCTAAACCACTCGGGTGATCGGGGTCGTGCTTGAATAGCTCTAGCAGCATCGCATCCAACTCCAAGATGTTGAAATTCGATTAAGGCCGGGCGCAGCCTCATGATGTCCGCCGCATTTTGGAACTCCCAAGCGGGTCTCCTCCTCTCCTGCAAGGGAAGCGATGCGCGGCGGCGAAGTTCACGCCAACCGCGCTTACGGTGAGTCCGCAAGCCCGAGGCGCAAAATCCGGTCACAGCTATCTTCAACCTAGCATCCTCCGCACCAAGTTGCTCCAATCGCTGTTGCCAAGACTATTGGGGTTTGGCGCAGGGCAGTGAAGGGCTGCGGGTTCTCCTCAACGATCCAACACCAATTGGCCCTCCACTCCTCCCACTTGCTACGGAACTCTCCTTCCAAATACGCTTCTTTCTTGCCGATCCTAGAGACCCAAGCAATCCCTCCGGCAAGCGGCTCCCCTTTCTCAACGCGGGGCATGAAGAAGTGGCGGAAGAGGGCTACGTTTGGGTGGATCCCGACAAAGTTTTCACAAAGGTGTGCGAAAACTGCTATGGTCGACAGCATTGGGGTGAAATCAAGGAGGCGAAGGCCATAGGTGTTCATGACATCGAAGAATTCAGAAAAGGCGGGCAGAGCCCGCAATAGAAGAAAAGCGCAAAGAAAGGATACCCGATTGGGGCTAATTCCAAGCGGTGGAGGGGAGTACCTCGTGCGGCGGATGCGCACGCGTCTCCGTCGACCAGAAAAGGTAGAAGCCCTCCCTCAGCTCCTTTGCGTCGAGCTGGGGGGAGAAGATGGCCCGCTCCTTTCGCAGCGCCGCGAGTCGCTGCGCCTCGGCTGGCTTCACGCCCTTCCCCTTGTCAGCTTTCGGAGCCATGGCGGAGGCGAAGGAGGAGGCCGACGGCGTTGATGGCGCTGTGGCGAAAGGGGGCGGAGCGCTGCTCTCTTCGCACTAGAGAAGAAGGGGGGAGCGGCGGTGGTTTTCGTGACAAGACAGCAATGGCGAGGTAGGCGACCTGCCCCTGTTTCCCCTGTTTATAAGGAGGGAGAGGGGGCGGACGTTCCGCTTTTCCTAATAAAGAAACCCCCACGATCTCTCCCACGACGCCACGCTCGGTGCGTGCCGTTCGTGAGGGACGTGGTGGGTCCAGAGCCAGTTACGGCGTGATCAAGGCCGCGTGTGACCGTGCACTGTTTTGGGCCTGGCCCAATAGCGCTCGGCACCGTGTGTGGCCCAGTTCGGGGCTCTGCCGGTGTACTAGAGTAGGGTACCCTAGTATCCCGAACTTCGTGCACGGGCGATTCTGACACCAGCGGCAAGGTTTGCCTGATCACCGCCAAGATCTTACGTGGTTCCTTTGGAGCCATTCAAGAACAAAGTATTTAACCAAAAAGACAAGGCCCCGGCAAGCTCCACTCAAGGCACGCAGAAGACAAGACCCCGGCAAGAGGAGCTTGCCGGGAAGGTTCGGAGAGCGACAAGCCTCCGGACGCGACAAGGATTCAGCCGCGGCAAGGCACTTGCCGGCGGCAACCTCTCTTCATCTCCGCTCCAGCTCATCCATCAACGTGTCGCCATGGGGCCATTCCATGCGTAGCGTGTCAAGAGGTCTGTGCAGCCGGGGAGCAGCGATAAGCGGCGCCGACAAGCTTGCCATCGTGGCGTAACGGTGGCGCTCTGACGGTCCCTGTTGCCTTTGTTTAGGCGGCAGGGACAGGGCATTTAATGCTTTTGTCCCTTGCCGTCGTGGTTAGGTAGAGTACACTATACACTTTGTTCAAGTAGGTGTACCAACTGCTTTTTCCATTTGTACCCTCATCTACGTTGCCACACGTCGGAGACCCCTTTAGCATATAAAAGGAGGCCCATGCGCAACGTAGAGGGGGTTCGATCCCAACGTAACCAGAGAACACCCACGCTAGGTCCGGTAGCTCTCATCGCTCCCTAGCAAGAACACAATACAATCGGACAAGCAGCAGTAGGAGTATTATCTCTCCGGAGAGCTCCGAAGCTGGGTAAACTGCCTGTGTGCTTCGCCTCGATCTGCTCTTCGTGCGATCTCCGCCCCCCTCCGAACCAAAAGGGACTCGGTCTGCCGGTCCCATAGGTGTTCGTGGGTCCGATCAGCCTCCCCGACATATGTAAAGAGGGTTTAAGTTGGTATTTGGGTCCAATAAAGTAGTCGTATCTCGATATGGAATGTTTGTTGGAGAAGGATATGATTGTGGTGGTTTGTTCTGCCTTTCCCTGGCGGATTTCTATAACAAAGTCGTGAACCAAATTCATTCTAGCGTGAACGAATTTGAGGTTTGGCATCCACGTCTTTGTCATATTAATTTCGGTTGTATGACGCAGCTAGCTAAGATGGATTTAATCCCAAGTTTCACTTTAGCCAAAGCTCTAAGTGTCATTCGTGTGTGCAAGCAAAGAAACATCGTAAGCTTCACAAGCCTGCGAAGGAGAGACATCTGGCATCTCTAGAGCTCATACATTTAGATCTCTGCAAGATGAATAATGTATTGACTAAAGTTTCATGACATTGATTAACGATTCCACTAAATTCTACTATGTGTATTTGTTAAATACTAAGGACAAGGCTTGGCACTACTTTAAAATCTATAAGAAAAAGTTGAGAACTAACTTGAAAATAAAATAAAACGAGTTTGGTCTCATGGTGGAGGAGAGTACTTTTCTAATGAGTTTGATTTATTATGTGCGGAACATGGTATTACTCATGAGAGGACACTTCCCTATTCACCCCAGTCAAACGGGGTTGCCGAACGGAAAAACCATACTCTAAAAGATTTTACATACATCAGGTTTATCCAAGGCATGGTGGGGGGAGGCTGTATTGGCATCTTGTCATGTCCTGAATAAAGTTCCCACAAAGGATAATGAGATTACTCCCTATGAGCAATGGGAGAAGAAAAGAACTACACTCTCTTACTTGCGCACTTTGGGTTGTTTTGCGAAAGTCAACGCGCTGATAACCAAAAAGCGTAAGTTGGGACCAAAGATTGTGGACTGCGTTTTTCTGGGCTATGCTAAGCAAAATGTTGGCTATAGATTTCTAGTGGTGAAATCTGATGATCTACATCAAGTGAAGTTCAGTACGATCATGGAGTCTAAATATGCTACATTCTTTCAGGATATTTTCTCCATAAGAGATATGCAAAGCACTTCTAGACTACAAATCTGATGAAACTCCTGAACCTGCCATTTCGACGGAGATGAGCACAAAAGTGATGAAATCTCCACAAAGGATGAAGAGGAAGATCCCGTTAGCAGCAAGAGACAGAGGACTGCAAAGTCCTTGTGATGATTTGCTCGTGTACCTCATGGATCACAACACTCCGGTTCCATTGGAAGCTTATGCATCACCGAATGTCGACTCTCGGAAGGATGCGGTCTCAGACGAGATGGATTCCATCATGGCTAATGGGACATTGGAGATCATTGACCGTCCTTATGGTTGCCAACCATTGGGATGTAAGTGGGTGTTCGAAAGGACGCTTAGACCCAATGGTACTATTGAGAAGTACAAGGCTAGGCTTGTGGCCAAGGGTTATACCCATAAAGAAGAAGAAGATTTATTTGATACGTACTCACCTGTGGCTAGACTGACAACCATTCGAATGTTACTCTCGTTGGCTTCCTTGCATGGTCTTCTCGTTCATCATTTGGACGTTGAGACATATTTCCTTAAAAGAGAACTAGACAAGGAAATTTGCATGCGGTTTCATGGCTTTCAGGCTCGCCCGTTGGATTGCTGGCGGACGGCTCCACCAGCACGCATGCACGCTGATACGTCCATTTTGCATCATGCTTTTATATCAATATTTATTGCATTATGGGCTGTTATTACACATTATGTCACAATACTTATGGCTATTCTCTCTTATTTTACAAGGTTTATCATGAAGAGGGAGAATGCTGGCAGCTGGAATTCTGGCTAGAAAAGGAGCAAATATTGGAAACCTATTTTGCACAGCTCCAAAAGTCCTGAAACTCCACGGAAGTCACTTTTGGAATTAATAAGAATTATTGAGCAAAGAAAGTACCGGAGGGGGCCCACACCCTGGCCAGGAGGGTGGGGGAGCCCGCCCCCTACTGGGCGTGCCCCCCTCTCTCCTGGGCCCCCTGTTGGCCCTCCGGTGCCCATCTTCTGCTATATGAAGGCTTTTACCCTGGAAAAAATCATAGGCAAGCTTATGGGACGAAACTCCACCACCACGAGGCGGAACCTTGGCGGAACCAATCTAGGGCTCCGGTGGAGCTGTTCTGCCGGGGAAACTTCCCTCCGGGAGGGGGAAATCATCACTATCGTCATCACCAATGATCCTCTCATCGGGAGGGGGTCAATCTCCATCAACATCTTCACCAGCACCATCTCCTCTCAAAACCCTAGTTCATCTCTTGTATCCAATCTTGTATCAAAACCACAAATTGGTACCTGTGAGTTGCTAGTAGTGTTGATTACTCCTTGTAGTTGATGCTAATTGGTTTATTTGGTAGAACATCATATGTTCAGATCCTTAATGCATATTAATACTCCTCTGATCATGAACATGAATATGCTTTGTGAGTAGTTACGTTTGTTCCTGAGGACATGGGTGAAGTCTTGCTATTAGTAGTCATGTGAATTTGGTATTAGATTCGATATTTTGATGAGATGTATGGTGTCTCTCCTCTAGTGGTGTTATGTGAACGTCGACTACATGACACTTCACCATTATTTGGGCTTAGAGGAAGGCATTGGGAAGTAATAAGTAGATGGTGGGTTGCTAGAGTGACAGAAGCTTAAACCCTAGTTTATGCGTTGCTTCGTAAGTGGCTGATTTGGATCCACTAGTTTCATGCTATGGTTAGGTTTACCTTAATACTTCTTTTGTAGTTGCGGATGCTTGCAATAGGGGTTAATCATAAGTGGGATGCTTGTCCAAGAAAGTGCGGTACCCAAGCACCGGTCCACCCACATATCAAATTTTCAAAGTAACGAACGCGAATCATATGAGCGTGATGAAACTAGCTTGACGATAATTCCCATGTGTCCTCGGGAGTGCTTTTTTCATTATAATAAATTGTCCAGGTTTGTCCTTTGCTACGAAAAGGATTGGTCCACCTTGCTGCACCTTATTTACTTTCATTGCTTGTTACCCGTTACAAATTATCTTATCACAAAACTATCTGTTACCTACAATTTCAGTGCTTGCAGAGAATACCTTACTAAAAACCGCTTGTCATTTCCTTCTGCTCCTCGTTGGGTTCGACACTCTTACTTATCGAAAGGACTACGATAGATCCCCTATACTTGTGGGTCATCAAGACTCATTTCTGGCGCCGTTGCCGGGGAGTGAAGCGCCTTTGGTGATGAAACATTTATATAGTGTGCTGAAATTTTCTGTCACTTGTTACTATGGAAATTAATCCTTTGAGGGGCTTGTTTGGGGCATCTTCATCCCGACCAGTAGAGCAAAGAGTTGCTCCTCAACCTACTGAACCTACTGAAAATGTTTACTTTGAGATTCCTTTGGGTATGATAGAGAAACTGGTAGCTAATCCCTTTGCAGGAGATGGAACATTGCATCCCGATTTACACCTTATCTTTGTGGATGAAGTTTGTGGATTATTTAAGCTTGCAGGTATTCCCGATGATGTTGTCAAAAGGAAGGTCTTCCCTTTATGTTTGAAGGGAGATGCATTGACATGGTATAGGATATGTGATGATACGGGATCTTGTAATTATAAACGATTGAAGTTGGAATTTCACAAGAAGTTCTATCCTATGCATCTTGTTCATCGTGATCGTAATTACATATATAATTTTTGGCCTCGCGAAGGGGAAAGCATTGCTCAAGCTTGGGGGAGGCTTAAGTCAATGTTATACTCATGCCCCAATCATGAGCTCTCAAGAGAAATGATTATCCAAAAAATTTATGCTCGGCTTTCTCTCAATGATCGCACCATGCTTGATACTTCCTGTGCTGGTTCTTATATGCTGAAGACTACTGAATTCAAGTGTTGGAAATAATTAAACGCAACTCTGAAGATTGGGGTTCCGACGATGGTAAGGAGTCAGGTATGACACCTAAGTTTGATTGTGTTAAATCTTTTATGGATACCGATGCTTTTCGTGGATTTAGCGCTAAATATGGAGTTGACTCTGAGATAGTAGCTACTTTTTGTGAATCTTTTGCTACTCACGTTGATCTCCTTGAGGAGAAGTGGTTTAAATATAATCCTCCCACTGAAGTAAAGGTATTTGCATCTACTACAGTTGAAGAAAAGACTATCACTTATAATGATCCTATTGTTCCTACTACTTATGTTGAGAAACCACCTTTTCCTATTAGGATAAAGGATCATGCTAAAGCTTCAACTGTTGTTCGTAAGAGTAATACTAGAACATATACACCTCCCCGAAAGCAGATTAAAGTTGAACCTAGTATTGCTATGGTTAAAGATCTCTTGGATGATAATATAGATGGGCATGTTATTTACTTTTGTGGTGAAACTGCTAATATTGCTAGACCAGATATTAAGATACATAGACCTGTTGTAGGCATGCCTGTTATTTCTGTTAAAATAGGAGATCATTGTTATCGTGGCTTATGTGATATGGGTGCTAGTGCTAGTGCAATACCTATTTCCTTATATAAAGAAATTATGCATGATATCGCACCCGCTGAAATAGAAGGTATTGATGTTACTATTAAGCTTGCCAATAGAGATATTATTTCACCAGTTAGGATTGTTAGAGATGTTGAAGTCTTGTGTGGGAAAGTCAAATATCCTGCTGATTTTCTTGTTCTAGATTCCCCACAAGATGACTTTTGTCCCATTATATTTGGTAGACCCTTCGTGAATACCGTTAATTCTAAGATTGATTGTGGAAAGGATGTTGTTACAATTGGCTTGGGGGATATGAAACATGAGTTTAATTTTGCTAAGTTTCGTAGACAACCTCGTGATAAAGAATTGCCTAGTAAGGATGAAATTATTGGTCTTGCTTCTATTGCCGTACCTCCTACTGATCCGTTAGAACAATACTTGCTAGACCATGAAAATGATATGTTTATGGATGAAAGAAGGGAAATAGATAAAGTATTCCTTCAACAGGGTCCTATTCTGAAACACAACTTACCTGTTGAAATCCTAGGGAATCCTCCTCCACCCAAGGGTGATCCCGTGTTTGAGCTCAAACCATTACCTGATAATCTTAAATATGCTTATCTTGATGAAAAGAGGATATATCCCTTTATTATTAGTGCTAACCCTTCAGAGCAGGAAGAGGAAAGATTATTGAAAACTCTGAAGAAGCACCGTTCTGCTATTGGATATACCCTGGATGATCTTAAGGGCGTTAGTCCCACTCTATGCCAACATAAAATTAAATTGGAGAAAGATGCCAAACCAGTTAGAGATCCTCAACGACGGTTAAATCCTAAGATGAAAGAAGTGGTAAGAAAGGAGATGCTAAAGCTCCTTGAGGCAGGTATAATTTATCCCGTTGTTGATAGTGATTGGGTAAGTCCTGTCCATTGCGTCCCTAAGAAGGGAGGTATCACTATTGTTCCTAATGATAAAGATGAATTGATCCCGCAAAGAATTATTACAAGTTATAGGATGGTAATTGATTTCCATAAATTAAATAAAGCTACTAAGAAAGATCATTACCCTTTACCTTTTATTGATCAAATGCTAGAAAGACTATCCAAACATACACATTTCTGCTTTTTAGATGGTTATTACGGTTTCTCTCAAATACCGTGTCGCCGGAGGATCAATCAAAAACTACTTTTACTTGCCCATTCGGTACCTTTGCTTATAGACGTATGTCTTTTGGTTTATGTAATGCACCTGCTACCTTTCAAAGATGCATGATGGCTATATTCTCTGACTTTTGTGAAAAGATTTGTGAGGTATTCATGGATGACTTCTCCGTTTATTGATCCTCTTTTGATGATTGCTTGAGCAACCTTGATCGAGTTTTGCAGAGATGTGAAGACACTAGTCTCGTCTTGAATTGGGAAAAGTGCCACTTTATGGTTAATGAAGGCATTGTCTTGGGGCATAAAATTTACGAAAAAGGTATTGAAGTTGATAAAGCTAAAGTTGATGCTATTGAAAGATGCCATGTCCCAAGGACATTAAAGGTATAAGAAGTTTCCTTGGTCATGCCGGTTTTTATAGGAGGTTCATTAAGGACTTTTCTAAAATCTCTAGGCCTCGACTAATTTATTGCAAAAAGATATTCCTTTTGTCTTTGATGATGATTGTGTAGAAGCATTTGAAATACTTAAGAAAGCTTTGATCATCGCACCTATTGTTCAGCCACCGATTGAATTTACCCTTTGAAATTATGTGTGATGCTAGTGATTATGCTATAGGTGCTGTTCTAGGGCAAAGAGTTGATAAGAAATTAAATGTTATCCAGATGCTAGTAAAACTCTTGATACCGCCAGAGAAATTATGCTACTCTTGAAAAAGAGTTATTAGCAGTCGTATTTGCATGTGATAAGTTCATACCTTACATTGTTGATTCTAAAGTTACTATTCACATTGATCATGCTGCTATTAAATATCTTATGGAAAAGAAAGATGCTAAGCCTAGACTTATTAGATGGGTTCTCTTGCTCCAAGAATTTGATTTGCATATTATTGATAGAAAGGGAGCCGAGAACCCTGCTGCGCATAACTTGTCTAGGTTAGAGAATGTTCTTGATGACCCACTACCTATTGATGATAGCTTTCCTGATGAACAACTAGTGGTCATTAATGCTTCTCGTACTGCTCCTTGGTATGCTGATTATGCTAATTACAGTGTTGCTAAATTTATACCACCTAGTTTCACATACCATCAAAAGAAAAAGTTCTTTTATGATTTAAGACATTACTTCTGGGATGACCCACACCTTTTTTAAGAAGGAGTAGATGGTGTTATTAGACGTTGTGTACCTGAGCATGAACATGAATAGATCCTACGCAAGTGTCACTCCGAACCATATGGAGGACACCACGCTGGAGATAGAACTGCACGTAAGGTATTGCAATCCGGTTTTTATTGGCCTACTCTCTTCAAAGATGCTCGTAAGTTTGTCTTGTCTTGAGATGAATGTCAAAGAATTGGTAATATTAGTAGACGTCAAGAAATGCCTATGAATTATTCTCTTGTTATTGAACCATTTGATGTTTGGGGCTTTGATTATATGGGACCTTTTCCTGCCTCTAATGGATATACACATATTTTAGTTGTTGTTGATTATGTTACTAAGTGGGTAGAAGCTATTCCAACTAGTAGTGCTGATCATAACACTTCTATTGAGATTCTTAAAGAAGTTATTTTTCTAAGGTTTGGAGTCCCTAGATATCTCATGACTGATGGTGGTTCACATTTTATTCATGGTGCTTTTCGTAAAATGCTTGCTAAGTATGATGTTAATCATAGAATTGCATCTCCTTATCACCCACAGTCTAGTGGTCAGGTGGAGTTGAGTAATAGAGAGCTCAAGTTAATTTTGCAAAAGACTGTCAATAGATCTAGAAAGGATTGGTCCAAGAAATTTGATGATGCATTATGGGCCTATACAACTGCATATAAAAATCCTATGGGTATGTCTCCGTATAAGATGGTTTATGGAAAAGCATGTCACTTACCTCTTGAACTTGAACATAAGGCATATTGGGCTATTAAAGAGCTCAACTATGACTTCAAACTTGCCCGCGAGAAGAGGTTATTTGATATTGGCTCACTTGATGAATGGAGAACCCAAGCCTATGAGAATGCCAAGCTGTTCAAAGAAAATTTAAAAGATGGCATGACTAAAGGATACAAAAGCGGAGTTTAACGTAGGTGATTATGTGTTGCTATTCAACTCTCATTTAAGATTTTTTGCAGGAAAACTTCTCTCTAAATGGGAAGGTCCTTACGTTATCGAGGAGGTATATCGTTCCGGTGCCATAAAAATCAACAACTTCGAAGGCACAAGTCCGAGGGTGGTGAACGGTCAAAGAATCAAACATTATATCTCGTGTAATCCTATCAATGTTGAAACTAATATTATCAAACCAGAACCCCGGAGGAATACATAAGGGACACCTTCCAAAATGTTTCAGACCCCGAAAAGGAATAGGTATGTGGTACGGTAAGTAAACCGACTCCAAAACAATTCTAATGGCAATTTTTCTCCATTTTGGAATATTT
This sequence comes from Aegilops bicornis, assembly GCA_021605145.1. NCBI lineage: Eukaryota > Viridiplantae > Streptophyta > Magnoliopsida > Poales > Poaceae > Aegilops > Aegilops bicornis. The sequence goes on along the minus strand of CM038672.1, from coordinate 129,144,200 downwards.
AATAATTTTGGGAAGCAAGAAGTAATCCGGGAAGGACACAAGGCCTCCACGAGGGTGGAGGGTGCGCCCACCCTTACTGGGCGCGCCCCCTATCTCGTGGGCACCTCGTGTGCCTCCTTGACTCCGTTTTCTTGCACGTTACTTCTTTTGGTCGGTAAAATTAATTATATAATCTCCTCAAGGTTTTGACCACCTTATCACGCAAAAATCTTCGTTGCTTTCGAGCTGTTTCTGTCGCAGATTTAGAGCAAGATGTCTTCTCAAGAGTCAGTCAGGGAGAGTCGGGTGTCTTACCCAACGCCAGGTCCAGAAGCAAACAGCGATGCTTATCACTTTGGCCATCAACGGAGGTTGAGATGGAGGCCGACTTGAAAAGGATAGATGCCATGGAGGAGGACCAAGAAGTTACCTCTTGCTTCCAAGCAGGATTCATGATGGGAGAACCACAGGGCTCAGCTATTCCAAACTCGGTCATCCCTTCCAATGTTAAATTTCTTTCTTATGAAAATATGAAAAAGAGTGTCACTTGTTCTCCAGAAGCTATGCAGCATCCTTGGGTAAAAGGAGCTTTAGCCATCACGGGCAAGCTCCAAGGAGAATATGGACCTCAAGCAACAAGCCAAGAAGCTCGAGGAGGAGAATCAGATCCCGAGGGGCATCATCGGCAAGAAGATCGCAAAACCAACTCTTAAGAAGGAGACATAATCACATGGGTATGGGCACTCCCCTTGGCAACTGCCAAGCTTGGGGGAGGTGCCCCGGTATCGTATCACCATCACACTCCTATCTTTACCGTTTTTCTTAGTTCGATCCTTTTAGTAATATCTTGATCTAGTAGAATAAAGCTTTGGTATGAAGTAGTTTTGGGTTTTACTTTGTGATCTCTTTATGTAATCGAGTCCGTGAGCTATATAATAAAGATTAGTGTTGAGTCAAGGGCTTTGCTATCTTGCTATGATCTTGAGAAAATAGAAAGAATAAAAAGAATAAAAGAGTTCATATTGATCTTATGGATAGTAATGACTTCACATATAAAGAGTATGAGGCATAAAAGTTGTTGGGAGTTGACAAACATAGTTTTGGTCATCGTTGCAATTAATAGGAAGTAATAAAGAAAGAGAGGTTTTCACATATAAATATACTATCTTGGACATCTTTTATGATTGTGAGCACCCATTAAGTATGACATGCAAAAGAGTTGATGTTGGACAAGGAAGACAACGTAATGGGTTATATTTTCTCACATCTCAGATAAAGTATATTGCCATGGATCTTTCAAACATGTTGAGCTTGTCTTTCCCCCTCATGCTAGCCAAGTTTCTAGCACCAAGTAGAGATACTACTTGTGCTTCCAAATATCCTTAAACCCAGTTTTGCCATGAGAGTCCACAATACCTACCTATGGATTGAGTAAGATCCTTCAAGTAAGTTGTCACGTTGCAAGCAATAAAAATTACTCTCTAAATATGTATGACTTATTAGTGCGGAGAAAATAAGCTTTATACGATCGTGTGACATGGAAGTAATAAAAGCTATGGACTGCATAATAAAGGTCCATATCACAAGTGACAATATAAAGTGACGTTCTTCTGCATTAAGATTTTGTGCATCCAACCCTAAAAGCACATGACAACCCCTGCGAAGGGCTTATCCTTTACTTTATGCAAGAGTCAAGGTGATCTTCACCTTTCCCTTTTTCATTTTATCCTTTGGCAAGCACCTCGTGTTGGGAAGATCCTGATATATATATATATATATATATATATATATATATATATATATATATATATATATATATATATATATATCCAATTGGATGTAAGTTAGCATGAACTATTATTATTGACATTGGGAGGCAACATTATAAGCCCCTATCTTTCTGAGTGTCCGATTAAAACTCCATAACCATAAGTATTGCATGAGTGTTAGCATTTGTAGAAGACTATATGATAGTTGAGTATGTGGACTTGCTGAAAGGCTCTATTTTTGACTCTTTCTGATGTTATGATAAATTACAATTGCTTCAATGACTGAGATTATAGTTTGTTAGTTCTCAATGAAGTTTTTGAACCATACTTGACATTGTGAATAGATTGTTACTTGAGCATAACAAATCATATGACAAAATCTATATATGTTGTTGTTATGAGAATGATCATGTTGCCCTCATGTCCGTATTTTATTTTTATCGACACCTCTATCTCTAAACATGTGGACATATTTTTCGATTCCGGCTTCCGCTTGAGGACAAGCGAGGTCTAAGCTTGGGGGATTTGATACGTCCATTTTGCATCATGCTTTTATATCGATATTTATTGCATTATGGGTTGTTATTACGCATTATGTCACAATACTTATGGCTATTCTCTCTTATTTTACAAGGTTTATCATGAAGAGGGAGAATGCCGGCAGCTGGAATTCTGGCTAGAAAAGGAGCAAATATTGGAAACCTATTCTACACAGCTCCAAAAGTCCTGAAACTCCATGAAAGTCATTTTTGGAATTAATAAGAATTATTGAGCAAAAAAGTACCGGAGGGGGCCCACACTGCAAGAAGGTGCCTCTACTAGGGCGCCTGCCTCCTGGGCCCCTGTTGGCCCTCCGTGCCCATCTTCCGCTATATGAAGTCTTTTACCCTAGAAAATTCATAGGCAAGCTTACGGGATTTAAACGCCACCGCCACGAGGCGGAACTCTTGGCGGAACCAATCTAGGGCTCCCATGAGCTGTTTTGCCGGGGAAACTTCCCTCCGGGAGGGGGAAGTCATCACCAACGATCCTCTCATCGGGAGGGGGTCAATCTCCATCAACATCTTCACCAGCACCATCTCCTCTCAAAACCCTAGTTGGCTATAGATTGGGAGCAAAGATTGTGGACTGCGCTTTTTTGGGCTATGCTAAGCAAAACATTGGCTATAGATTTCTAGTGGTGAAATCTGATGATGTACATGAAGTGAAGTTCAATACGATCATGGAGTCTAAAGATGCTACATTCTTTCAGGATATTTTCTCCATAAGAGATACGCAAAGCACTTCTAGATTGCAAATCTGATGAAACTCCTGAACCTGCCATTTCGACGAAGATGAGCACAAAAGTGATGAAATCTCCACAAAGGATGATGAGGAAGATCATGTTACGAGCAAGAGACAGAGGATTGCAAAGTCCTTCGGTGATGATTTCCTCGTGTACCTCATGGATCACAACACTCCTAGTTCCATTTCAGAAGCTTATGCATCACCGAATGCTGACTACTGGAAGGATGCGGTCTGTATCGAGATGGATTCCATCTTGGCTAATGGGACAATGGAGATCATTGACCGTCCTTATGGTTGCCAACCATTGGGATGTAAGTGGGTGTTCGAAAGGACGCTTAGACCCGATGGTACTATTGAGAAGTACAATGCTAGGCTTGTGGCCAAGGGTTATACCCATAAAGAAGAAGAATATTTCTTTGATACTTACTCACCTGTGGCTAGACTGACAACCATTCGAATGTTACTCTCGTTGGCTTCCTTGCATGGTCTTCTCGTTCATCATTTGGACGTTAAGACATATTTCCTTAAAAGAGAGCTAGACAAGGAAATTTGCACGCGGTTTCATGGCTTTCAGGCTCGCCCGTTGGATTGCTAGCGGACGGCTCCACCAGCCCGCATGCACGCTGATACGTCCATTTTGCATCATGCTTTTATATCGATATTTATTGCATTATGGGCTGTTATTACACGTTATGTCACAATACTTTTGGCTATTCTCTCTTATTTTACAAGGTTTATCATAAAGAGGGAGAATGCCGACAGCTGGAATTCTGGCTGGAAAAGGAGCAAATATTGGAAACCTATTCTGCACAGCTCCAAAAGCCCTGAAACTCCACGAAAGTCATTTTTGGAATTAATAAGAATTATTGAGCAAAGAAAGTACCGGAGGGGGCCCACACCCTGGCCACAAGGGTGGGGGGCGCCCCCTCCCCTACTGGGCGCGCCCCCTGTCTCCTAGGCCCCCTGTTGGCCCTCCGGTGCCCATCTTCTGCTATATGAAGGCTTTTACCCTGGAAAAAATCATAGGCAAGCTTACGGGACGAAACTCCGCCGCCACGAGGCGGAACCTTGGAGGAACCAATCTAGGGCTCCGGCGGAGCTGTTCTACCGGGGAAACTTCCCTCCGGGAGGGGGAAGTCATCACCAACGATCCTCTCATCGAGAGGGGGTCAATCTCCATCAACATCTTCACCAGCACCATCTCCTCTCAAAACCCTAGTTCATCTCTTGTATCCAATCTTGTATCAAAACCACAAATTGGTACCTGTGGGTTGCTAGTAGTGTTGATTACTCCTTGTAGTTGATGCTAATTGGTTTATTTGGTAGAACATCATATGTTCAGATCCTTAATGCATATTAATACTCCTCTAATCATGAACATGAATATGCTTTGTGAGTAGTTACGTTTGTTCCTGAGGACATGGGTGAAGTCTTGCTATTAGTAGTCATGTGAATTTGATATTCGTTCGATATTTTCATGAGATGTATGTTGTCTCTCCTCTAGTGGTGTTATGTGAACGTCGACTATATGACATTTCACCATAATTTGGGCCTAGAGGAAGGCATTGGGAAGTAATAAGTAGATGATGGGTTGCTAGAGTGACATAAGCTTAAACCCTAGTTTATGCTGTTTCGTAAGGGCTGATTTGGATCCACTAGTTTCATGCTATGGTTAGATTTACCTTAATACTGCTTTTGTAGTTGCGGATGCTTGCAATAGGGGTTAATCATAAGTGGGATGCTTGTCCAAGAAAGGGCGGTACCCAAGCACCGGTCCACCCACATATCAAATTTTCAAAGTAACGAACACGAATCATATGAGCATGATGAAACTAGCTTGACGATAATTCCCATGTGTCCTCGGGAGCGCTTTTCTCATTATAAGAAATTGTCCAGGCTTTTCCTTTGCTACAAAAAGGATTGGGCCACCTTGCTGCACCTTATTTACTTTCATTGCTTGTTATCCGTTACAAATTATCTTATCACAAAACTATCTGTTACCTACAATTTCAGTGCTTGCAGAGAACACCCATCGAAAACCGCTTGTCATTTCCTTCTGCTCCTCATTGGGTTCGACACTCTTACTTACCGAAAGGACTACGATAGATCCCCTATACTCGTGGGTCATCACACGCGCGTCCTCACTACGTTCAAACGTGGCCGCTAGATGCCGGTGAGCGGCTCCACGACGTCATCATCTGCGGGGGTGCTCTCCAGCACGTCATCGACCAGCTCGTCCTTGGCAACAGCAGGGCCTTGCTCGCCCACGCCGCCTGCACCTCCGCCACCGCCTCCGACATGAGCAGTGACTCATGCTCAGTGCGGCACCTTTCGGCCTAACCCAAAGTACTATGATGATGCCACTGCCATGACGACTGCGATATCACCCGTGCCCAGCTCCGTTCAGACGCCGTCGTCAGGACTCGTGACCGCTCGCGGCCATGCGCGCCAAGCATGATGCCCTCGTTCGCACCCAGACTTGGGATCTGGTGCCACGACCTCCCGGCGCTAATCTCATCATAGGCAAGTAGCTCTTCAAGCACAAGCTGCATGCCGACGACTCGTTGGAGCGCTACAAGGAACGATGGGTCGTGAGCGGCTTTCGGCAACGCGCTAGCGTTGACTACGGCGAGACCTTCTCGCTGGTCGTCAAGCCCGCCATGATCCACATGGTGCTCACTCTCGCTGCGTCGCGTGGCTGGCCTGTAGATCAACTCAACGTCTCCAACGCCTTCCTCCATGGCACGCTCGACGAGAAGGTCTACTGCCTCGAGCCTGCCGGCTTTGTCGACCCTGAGCGCCCGCACCACGCCTGCCGTCTCTCCAAGTCGCTCTATGGCTTGAAGCAGGCCCCTCGCGCCTGGTTCCTTCGCTTCGTCGGCTTCGTCGGCTTCGTCGCCACCATTGGGTTCGTGGCCACGCGCTCGGACTCGCCGATGTTCGTCTTTCGCCACGGCATTCTTGCTTCTCTATGTCGATGACATAGTGCTCACCGCCTCCTCTACGGTTGTCCTCCAGCAAGTCATCACCCGGCTCACCGGCGAGTTCGTCATGAAGGACCTTGGAGCACTCCATTTCTTCCTTGGCATCCGTGTGACACGGACCGTGGCCGGGTTCTTCCTCTGTCAACAGCAATACGCCGATGAGCTCCTGGACCACGTTGGCATGGACACCTGCCGCCCCTCGCCCACATCGATCGACACCAAGGCCAAGTTTCCCACCTCCGACGGGCCTCGCGTCGCTGACCCCTCTGCCGAGGCTGCTCCTACAGGAGCATTGCCGATGGGCTGCAGTACTCACCATCACCCGCCAGGAGCTGGCCTACGCCTTCCAGCAAGTCTTCTTGCACATGCACGACCCGCCCGAGTGTCACCCCGCCCTAGTCAAACGTGTGCTCCAGTACGTGCGCGGCACGACATCGCTTGGCCTGCATCTCCTCGCCTCTGCCACGTTGGATCTCCGCGCCTTCACCGAGGCCGATTAGGCGGGCTGCCCCGACACGCGCCGCTCCACGTCTGGCTTCTGCGTCTACCTCGGGGACGCCCTCATCTCCTGGTCCTCCAAGCGCCAGGCGACGGTGTCGTGCTCCAGCGTAAGCCGAGTACCACGGGTCGCCAACGCGTCGCCGAGTGCATCCGCTCCGACAACTTCGGCGAAGCTCTTGACGCCGGTGCACAAAGTGACACTGGTGTACTGCGACAATGTGTCCGCCGTCTATTTGTCAGCCAACCCAGTCCATCACCGTCGGACGAAACACGTGGAGCTCGACATCCACTTTGTGCGTGAGCGTGTGGCGCTCGGTGAGTTCCGCGTTCTCCATATCCCCACCCAGCAGCAGCTCGCCGACATTATGACCAAAGGCTTGCCCTCGGACGTTTTCTCTGAGTTCACGTCCAGTCTTTGCGTCGCTAGTAATGACGCACATACGACCTGTAGTCAAGCCCGATCGTGCTGCCGGTTGTATATGGTAGTGGCGGACGATCGTAGGACGTGGGACACCCTCATTATCTCTCCTGGCCGCCCTGTAATCTGCATATAACCCGGCCAAGAACTTAATCAAAGTGTGGTGTGTTTTCCCCCTAATCCTCACTCGAACAGGTATGAGTTGCATATATTTGTCATGCTTACTGTTAACTCGTGGATTAGCTTAATGGGAAAGATGATGATATTTCCAACATGGGCATATTCAGGTTAACTTATAGTTGTTTACCCGCAAAAAAAAAACTTATAGCTGTTTTATTCTTCAGAGGTAAGCGTGCCCGTCGACAATAAGATCGTCTATGATGACTTCGCCAATCTCGAGACTTGCCCTTCCAATCTCATGGTGACGTCTGCATCTGCACTGTGTTTCAAAAAAAAAGTACCACTGAAATAGTGTACCATACGGCTGCTGTACGCAGATATTCTACAATGTTTCTCAAGCTTATACAAACTTGATGTTCATAGCTATTCGCATCCAAATCAATGGTCCTCTCTCGGCGCACACCGTTTCCGTCATCGTAAGTCGTATGACCAACAGAATCTAGTCTTTCTTGCTGAGGAGATCAAAGGACACCATGGGTTTCCTGCAGCTCTTAGAGCACGCTTCCTGCACAAACAACCACATCCACCACTGTGTTGAGAGAGGAAGAAAGAAGGTACTCCTGGGCCCTGGCGCGATGGCCGTGAGGTCGTGATGAGATACATGTGGTGCTGACCTGCATGGCGTAGGCTAAATGCAGCAGTGTCGCCTCCGACCACGGCCGGCCGATGAACTGGAGGCCGACGGGGAGACCTCCCCTGTCGTACCCGACCTGAGGATTTTCCCAAGAAAAATCGTGTCAGATTGTTTCTTGCCAGACCTATACGAACGAATCACCCTGGAAAGCTGAGTGGATGGATGCGCACCGTGACGGTGATGGCCGGTAAGCCGAGGAAGTTCCCTGCGATGGAGTACCTCGAGATCGCGGCTGGTTTTTGGTGCAACAACAAAGACCACGAGTCATATTATAGCACAAACATTGTTGCAGCTGGCCACTGGATTTGCTGCAACTTCGAGACACACGAGTTTCACTGGAAACATGGATGGACGACGTTCCCACCTGCGTTTATGTAGTCGAGTTCTCCGGTGCGCAGCGCGTCGTCCTGCAGCGCGTACGCGGTCACACTGAAAATGCGGTGGTGGTAAGAATGGCACGAAGAAATAATGATGGATGACGTGAACTGCACGGCCAAGGGAATAATTGACAGGCGGATGAAGAACTCCCCACGCACTCACCCAGTCATGGGCGTGACGATGGCGTCGGCCGTCTCGAAGATCTTGTTGTGGAAGTACATCTGACGGTTCCTGTGAAGCACGAACGTTGCGACCTTCCAAGATCAGATCGCCCATTCAGAAAACAAATCAAACCAAAATGTGATCAGACTGACCGAATCCGCTGCGCGTTGAGGTAAGCCCTGCTGCTGAAGGAGCCGTAGGCGCTCAGCGCGATCCTCACGTCCCACCCGATCTCAGACTTGTCCCTTTGTTCGCACACACGCAAACCTTCAAATTCAAAGTAGAGTACTGCAGTATATGAAAAGAAACTACTGTAACTCAAAACTCACAGTTTGTGGAGGTATTTAGTGGTGAGGGAAGCGGAGCACTCGGAGCCCATGGTCACGTAGTGCGCCAGCCGCATCTCCTCCACCTCAGGCACCGTCACATCCACGGTCTTGCAGCAAAATGTTATTGTTTCAGAGAAATGGATCAAATCCCATTCTCATTTCCAGTCAGAATACCTATCAATTACCTCCCACCCGTAGTGCGCGCGCAGGATCTGCAGAGCCTTGTCGCAGCAGCCCCGGATGTCCTCGGAGCTGTCGTCGAACCACTGCGTTCAAATTTCAAAATGCCAGTTATTACACTTATTACTACTACTATCATGTGTTCATCATCAGGCTTGAATCAGTTTGTATCTGAAGATGGAGACGCTGGCTCACCTTTCCGTATCTTGCTAGCCTGATGTTAGGCATGGAATGGGTGGATGTCAGCAACGGCAGATTCAGCTGAGGCTGCAAATCAATCCGTAGAAAAATGCCAGTTTCAGTGGGGCCGTCAATCAAAGAAGGCAAGGTTCGCAGTGGCATGGCAATGCAGCGTATGTAGCACAACAAAATCACCTGAGACTGAGAGTGGCTTGGTCTAGACTGATCAACCATGGCTGCGTAGCTGAAAGTTCATCACAGGGTAAGATATAGAGATATCATCAGGCACAGATGCAGTGGGATTTTCAAACGGGGGTGGTTTTGATGTTCAGAAAGTAATGACAAAAATAGCTTGTGCAAGAATTGCGGAGCCACTGACGCGATAACTGCGTCCTCGACCGTCGCCGCCAAGATCCCCGGCACCCCCACCGTCCAGTTCAACGGGAGAAGCCTGAGTTAAAAGAGCAGCGCACTCGTCAGTACACAAGTCCCAGTGCATATCAGCGTATGGAAGAAGCTAGGCCATGTGTTAGCTACGGCACCCGGAGTTGGAGAGCCGCCCCGCGGTGGGCTTGAAGCCGACGACGCCGCAGAGCGCCGCGGGCATGCGAACGGAGCCTGCAAACGGACGGAGCAAGCATCACAGGCGCGGTGGGATTCAGGTAGCATTGCGGGCAGATAACTAACTGCAAGTTGAAAGCACTAGAGAGAGAGCAGCCGCACCGCCTCCGTCGGCGCCGAGGGCGACGGGGCAGAGGCCGGCGCAGACCGCGGCGGCGGACCCGCCGGACGAGCCGCCCGACACCCTGCCGGTGTGGTAGGGGTTCCTGGTGGAGCCGTGGTGCGGGTTGATGCCGCTGGTGCCGGCGCCGAGCTCGTGCATGTTGGTCTTGCCGGCCAGCACGGCGCCGCAGGCCCGCAGCTGCGCCACGCACGCCGCGTCCGCCACGCACGGCCTCATCTTTCCCAGCCAACTCGTGCCTCCTGCATGCATGCATGCATGCGCGCGCGCCATTTAATTAAAACACTTTGTATTGTAATTTCCCTCTCCAGCATGGACGGCATAGAATTATTTTTCCATTCCGTGTTCTACTTCCTTCACTCCACAGCAATGTAGCGTATATTTCTTTTTTCAAATGTCAAACATATCTAAGTTTGACGAAGCTTATATAATAAATTGTCGACATCTAAAATACGAAATAAATAAAATGTAAAATGCAGTCCATGGTTAATCTAATGATACTGATTTTTTTTTATTGTTTCCCCTATAAACTTTGTCAAACATAGACATATTTGAAAACCTACTCCCTCCTTTCACCATTACAAGATGTTTTACTAACTTTTTCTGATTCGAATGTATATGGACACATTTTTGTGTGTATGTTCACTCATTTCAGTCAATAAGAGAGCCAAGTGCAAGCAATCAAACATGACAATTGGGTGAGTTGATCAGTGCATGCATGCATGCAGTGCAACTTAACGCTCCTCTGTGCAACACAGTAGCTGCATATGTTGAGGTAAAAGAAAAACTTGGGTTAAATTTTACCAGTGGTTTGGTAGGGCAGGCAATCGATCTCGTCCTTGACTGCCACCAGCACCCCATCCATGGCAGACAGAGGCGCCCCTGCAATGCACAGACGTACAATAACAGAAATGACGCACGCGCATATAGTACTACTACTACTACTAGCACTTTTCTTTTCATTTTATGCATATAATCATAAAACTACAGTCAAGCCAACATTTGAGAGCAATGAATACGCATCACTGCCGGAATGCGTCATGAATTCTACTAGTACAGATCAGTTTCGCCTTCATCTTCAAGATAATACTTCCTCCGACCCATAGTATAAGAGCGTTTTTCACATCAGTCTAGTGTAAAAAACGCTCGGACGAAGGGAGTAATAGAACAGCAGCAACGACCCGTACTGTACGTCACTTTTGAGTTTAGTACTCTCCTCCGAGCAATCACTGCACTGCTCTGCTCCTCCGCATGATGCAGGACCATGGACGTCCAGATCGGCCATTCATGCACGGGCATCGGGCTGGGGTTTTCCGGTGAACGTCTGAATTCCCTGCCAGCTTGGAGACTCGCTGAATCTGCAAGGACGAGCAACGTGCTCCACTGCTCTTGAGAGACCTCACCTCACAAGCAGCTCTGCTGCGCTGCCCACCTAACTATACACACCGTGATGAGTGAGCTGAGCGGGACCACGGAGGAGGTGCGAGCAAGGCAAAGACCACAGCCGGGCATATCTTCGTCCCGTCCGTAATGGCGGTGCCACTGCCACGCCATCCTCGAGTTGGCGATGGCCCTACTGGTTAAATGTCACCGGCCCGGCCCGGCGCGGCGGCGTACGTGAGGATGACGGTGATTGATTGATTGATTGGACCGGAGAAACTTTGGTTTTACCTTGCTGGTACCTGAGGGTGGACTCCTCGGCCTGCCTGACGATGTCTTCGGGGTCGTAGCTGATGAACAGGGCCATGTTGAGGTCGGGGCCCGAGCACTCCTCCACCGCCGCCAGAAACCTCCTCGCGACCTGCGAATCGAAAATCGCTGATCAATCATCATGTGTTGCAATCACGCGGCCAGATGCTCGCGTGATCAAGTGGTGGCTGTCAGCGCGTACTGTGATACGGAACAGAGTTGGATTCCTTCTTGTTTGGGTTGATGATAACAATTGTAAGATGTTTACCATGACCGGAGTGATCTCTCCTGAAGTGTAGGCCTTGGTGAAGTCCCGGATCGTCCAGCGCCTGAATCCCGGCGACGACGGGTCGGCGAGGCCGGGAGGCGGCCGATGGCCTCCTGGGCGCGCTCCGCCGGCGACCACCCGGCCTTGGCCAGGCTCACGTTCTGCTCAGGGATGTCTGCAGTAACAGTGGACATGACTGAGTCAAACCCAATGTGAGAAAAGAACTTGTTATGCTGGAACAGATTGGAGGTGATGAGAATCCACCTTGCCAGGTGTGAGTCGGAGTGAACAACGGCGGCTCCGGGATGTCGGCGTCGGAGACGAGCTGCAGCGTCAGGTCAAATTCAGTGTCAAGCTCTAGTTCCTGCTGCGGCTTCACATGGCAATCGGCCATGGTCACCACAGCTCACAGCGCTGCGATGCGACAATCTAGCTGCCACAGAATAAATGCGAACAAGGTTTGTTTGGTGTGATCACCTTGTTGACGAGGTTGTCTTTCTTGAGGACGTAGAGCAGGAGGGAGCCGAGGAGGGCGTCTCCAGCACCCACGCGAACATCTTCACCGGAAGCCCGGCCACCCGAGGAGCTGAAGAAGACGCAGAGGCAAGAAAACCATAGAAAGATTCAGCAGGAGCACAGAAATCGCTTCTTTTCGGCGTTCGAAATGCGCGCGAGTGTCAGTCAAATCAAATCAAATCAAATCAAATCAAATCGGGGAAGAAAGAACCTTTGACGTTAGGACTGATGTAGTGCTCGTCGCTGTCGGGGCCGAGGTCGACCTCGGCCGCCGGCTTGTACACCTTGGGAGCCGAGATGACGAGACCCATGGATGAGCCGTTCTGGTTCTGGTGATGGAATGGACGTGAGAGACTGGCTGGCTGGGGGAGCACGGGCTCGTAGTACTAGTACTAGTATGCGTTACGAGTCGAGGCACGGTCAAGTCAATAATAATGAAGAAAAAAGCCGCCATCATCCACCGTACATGGCTTGATTGACATTATTACTAGTAGGTAACTCACCAAATATACTTGTACTTTGGACTAAGTTATGTTGTACAAATTGATGGGCGCAAAGTGACATCTTCTACCGTGAAATGCGGCAAGCCCGGCCATTGGTGAGGAGCGAAAAGATACTTCCTTTATAAACAAACATAAGACGTTTTAGATCACTAAAATAGTACCTGGATCATGGTTTAACTTTTGCAAATAGCGTGTGCATTTGCATCTGCAGCAACCAATGAACACCGAGAAACACAAGAATGGGAAGCAAAATCAAACCGATGATTGGATCCAATGAAACCCAACAACACAAGAAGAGTGGTGGTGTCGCCTTTTCGAAGAAACCAATGAAAACGATTGAGTGCGCCACGATGATAGGGGCTGGATGTCACCCTAATTTTCATAGAAAAACAAACGCTAGTTAATCATCTTAGAAGTTGTGAGGATTTGGCGACGAGCAATCCCGTTGTCTCATCCTTAGTCACATCCAAAGATGGCTACAGAGAACTTTTGGAAAATAAATTAATTTGCGTGTAAACTTTTAGCTGCATTCAGAGGAATCATAGGTTTCTTTTTAGAAAAGAAGTTGTTTTTTTGGCGAATTTTAGAAAATGAGGTTGACAACACATAATAAGGAGATAAAGATCACAACCAATATATAAAGGATTACATAACTACACACAATTACTAGATCGCCATCCAAATCTATGGAATGTCTCATGCTACCATCTCTCATCAACATCACATGCTCATGCGGTTCCACACATTGAAAAAAGAACCACGGATCTATCATGTTCTCCCTCTATAAAGCAATATAAAGCGTTTTAGATCACTAAAGTAGTAATCCAAAACATCTTATATTAATTTACAAAGGGAGTAGCTCTCAAAGTGATCTGCAATTTATTTTATTTTAAAAAGAATAGTTTTCTCTAATAATATAAATATTAATAAATTCAAATTAATGAAAAGCAAAAAAGGTAGATTTAGAAAAAGACACCGTATTTGCAGTTTTGCTGTCTGGTCTTTCTTTTTTTGTTCTGGGTAACATTTTAGTGCAACTGCACTACTAGCATCTGCATCTAGCGAAACACCGATCATGTAACGACAGACAGGACCGAAAATGACAGAGAGCACAAATCCAAGCGAACCATCAACTTCCTGTAAATGCACACCGATTATCTACCCCCATGACAACAACATTCAGGAACAGTTAGATAACCTATGCACACAATCTCTTCCATCACATCTCACTTCCTTGCTCTGCTCCTGTAGCTACCGGTCGACGATAACCCGAGAACACCGAGCGCCGCGACGACGGGGACTGCGCCCGAGGAACAGGCAAGGCGCATCCCCCGTTGCTCATTGCGAGATGCAGACCGTACGGTTCATCGGCGAGCGGCTCAGCGCCATCTTCTCTGAAGTCCAGCAGCGTGTCCTTGGATTCCAGCTTGCCAGGCTCGGTCATCACACTGTCAAGGTTCGTTAGCGATTTCAGCTGAAGCCCGAGGTTTGCGATCGTCCTCTGGCACTCCGCGAGCTTCCCTGCAGCACTGGCGACCTCTTTCTCCTGCGATGAAGATGATGATGATATTTGTTATACAGGGACTTCTAAAGTTTCAGGAGTGATTAGACCATATATGCCTTGAGAGGGGTGCTTAGAGCCTAGGCTAGTACTAGCAAGTACCACCCATGTTATTTTGGCCCAATGTTGTCAACTTCTAAAAAGTTTACCTGCTTGAACTTCAGGTCTCCATTTGTGTTGGCGAGTCGCCAAAGCTTTGCCTCGCGACTGTCCCTTGACAGCTGAGCTTCCAATTTGCGGCATTTTGCTTCATACTCTTCTGAGAGCAGCTTCTCCTGCTCAATCTTCCCTTGTAGCAAGCTCACCTTGTTTGTCAGTTTCGCGAGTTCCAGATTTGCTTCTTCAAGTTGACTCGCCATTGCCTTTCTCCCTGACACTGCATCCTCTGCCTTGGCAGCGAATTCTACCAGCAACACACTCTGCTCTTTAAGCCTCACCTCGAGTGACGACACCTTCTCCTGGAGCTTCATGGTCTCCTGGTGTGCAGACTCAAGCTCAGACCCCAAAACCTTTCTGATGCCCTCAACTGCCTCCAATTGCATCTTGACCTCCGAAGAATATTCCCTCTCCTTCGCCACATCAGACTCCAGTGCATTCACCGTTACGCGCAGCTTTGCGATTTCTGAGTTTGCTACCAGGAGCTGAGCCTCTAGTGATTCTTTGGCGGACTCCACCGAAAATGTTCTCTCTGATTCAGTTTTCATAGCCTCTATTTGTGCCTCAAGCTCTTTGTGACATATCTTCCCCTTTTGCACCTCACTCTCCAGTGTTTTAATAATTCCTCTTAGTTGCCCAATTTCTGTGTTTGCGGATCTCAGCTTTGCTTCTAACGTGTCTTTAGCTGCCTTTGCCATGTCTGCGTCTGCTTTGTGCTGCGCAGAGAGGGTTTTCTCTGCATCAATCTTCTCTTCCAAGGATGCCACCATCTTTCGAAGATTTGCTACCTCTGCAGTAGTTGATTCTAACTGCAACTGCAACTCCAACTCCTTGCTATCCCCAGTTTCTTCCAATTTAGTCACCACACCCTGAAGCTTCTCAACTTCTGCTGACTTTGATTCCAACTGCAATGCCAATGACTTCCTCTCACCATCTAATCGTTCAGCTTGTGCTAAAGCAGCATCTTTGGACTCGTTTGCAAAGTTTAACTGCATCTGCAGGTCAACCAGCTTACCATCAGCTGCCATGAGGGTGTCACATGACGTGTCAAGCTGATTTCTAGCCTCTGCAAGGGCCATTTCAAGATCTTTTTCTCATGTTCAATCTTTTTCAACCTTTGCTTGCAAATCTATAACCTGGTGCTGTAGGGCTTCAGTTTCGCCTCTTGAGATATCTCTGGTCACAGCCTGGTCAGAATCAGTTTCTGTTCCAAAGCTAGAGCTCGTGTGCTCTGCTTCAGGCAATGCAGCCAGCTTTTCCATCTCGAGAAAATCATCCATTAGGTCAATTTCAACAGGATTGTTTACAAGATCTCTTGTGCCCTCGTTACCGTTTTTGAACTGATCGAGTTCTGCTATAAGAGCTGAGGCCCACAGATCAGAATTTTTTACTTCACTGTCAATAGCTAGCATATGCTCCCCACTATCAGATTGGCTGTCAGTCAGAGATTCCATGCAAGCATTGTTTGGAACAGGCCTAGAAGAATCATTGGCTAGGGAGGTTCTACGTGTCACATGGCGCAACCCCACGGCATTCTGCCTCGACTCTTGTAATTTTCTTCACACTTTCCAAGTGTTGTTTGCTCGCTGTTTCTGCTGCTTGGCTGCTCAAGTCTCTTTCCAGTGCAACCATCTTCAATTCCTTGGATAGCGTGAGCAACTTGATCTTGAGATCCTTGCATTCTTTCTCTGCTACCTGAAGTTTTTCCCGCAGATCAGAGGCTTCAAGCTGCTGCTTCAGGTCCACGATATTGTTCTGGAGCTCAGATATCTCAGACTCCAATTCCTGGGACTTCTTAGCAACTGCATCACGGATTTTCTCCTCTTGTTCTTCTCGTGCCTGGCGAAGCTGCCTGACGCATTCCTTGAGAGCACCATCCAAGTGGCTGACTTGATCCTCCAGAGAGGCATTCTTCAGAGATGAAGCATCAAGTAGCCGCTTCAGGTTACTAACTTCAGCTTCAGCATGCTCCCAACCTACAAATAAACCACAAGTATGAGTTAACTACTACTACGCATCCTAAATTTCTGGTTAGTACAATATAATAAATAAATTTCTTGCTCATACCATTCTAAATTTGCTCAAAGAGCATGCAAAAATAAAAATCATCTATGAGTTTACTCTTTCTTAATTTCCACAGATGCAATAGTGATTATTAATAGAGAGAGGAAACTACCGACTAACATGAATGCATGCAATCTAACATGAAAAGAAAAAAAATACCTGCAACAGCATCTTCTGCAACTTTTGCATGCTGCTTCACCAAGTCCTCTTTAGCACTGATAGTCAAAACAGCAGCAGAAAGCTTCTCACTTAAACTCTTCACAGAATCCTGCATATCAGCATCTCCTACATTTGTAAGGACCTCTGGCGGTGGTAGTTGACCATGCTGTGGGGCAGAATCATTTGGCCCATTTGCCCATGTTAGCTTCTCATTCAATGATTTTCCTGCTTCAGTTTCTTGGGTTTCACCGTCTCTAATTCTTGAGGAAGCTTCAGGTGATTGGCTATGATTTGGGGAAGCACCAATGGAGATAGGTTTGGTATCCTGTATTTGCCAAAAGTGAACAAACTGAGAATGTTTTCTGCAAAGCATTTGCCAAAGAAATTCAAATTTACGAATAGTCTACAAAAGCCTCCAGGCATCGAATCACTGTACCAAATGAGTCATTCCTCCAGCTCCCAGCTCCTCTTTTTGAGAAGTTGATCTAGGCAATAGTAATCTTCTAAACCAGCGTAGTGGAAATCAAGCTTGAGGCCTGTTACATAACCAGCAATTATCTTAAAACTGAGATAATAAATGAATCTGAAGCAAATTCTACACATTCAGCTCCATCATGAAAAAAGCAGTATGGAATTCATTCAGCACGGCATAAGTCATTGATATAGTCATGCAAATGTTTCAACTAAAACATACAGTTTTGACAAGTAACAGTTTAAATTGTGACCTCAGTATTCAAGCGTAACAGAACTTTGGTCCTGTATATATTGGCGATGTTTTCCTTTTTTCTAAAAATGTATTGAGGATTCTAACTATCTAGGACCAAAACATAGGAAACAAAAACTTCGAAAATTAAAAGTATATGATTGATTATATTAATTTCTGTCAGTTTTATGATAAACTTTCGTAGAAAGTATCACTGCCTGATACAGTAATCAAAATCAGATATTGCATGACATCTTAAAGATACTCCCTTCCCCCATCTAAATATAGAAGGCCTACAGTTTTTGCAATCTTCTAAAAGAATATGACACGCGCATGTAGAATTGATAACCCTTTTTCTCTTTTGCCCACATTAATCTCTTCACCATTTATGGCTAAACATACATGGTAACTAATTCATTTTTCTGTCCCAAAATAAGTGTCTCAACTTTATACTAACTTCAATACAAAGTTGTACTAATCTTAAGACACTTATTTTGGGACGGAGGAAGTATCTTATAATCTCAAGATAATAACACCATGGCTATGATGGTCATTTCCCTCTACTATTAGAAATGAGATAGAAGAAGCAGATAGTAATCATTGATAATCTCAAGATAACAACACCATGGCTATGATGGCCATTTATCTCATAATTTCAAGATAACATACTGTACATGGTAACTAATCTATCTCATACCAAACTCATGTAAAACTAAGACAAGTATTGAAAAAAGCTCAACCCACAACCCGTTTTTTCTCTAATTAGGAAAAACATACGACTAAGAGAAAATTCCTAGAATTACCACTCTCTACTAGATGCGCCATTTATTAGTGTAACCGTGGTTCAGAAGACAAATACATTGCAACCTTCTAAAATCGTATAAACATGAGCACTCAAACACAGCCCAGCTACTGCAGTGTCTTGCTATGTAGTAACATCTAACAAGACATTGTTACTTTGTTAGTACTCCTACTTATTAGCAATTTAGCATGAAACTTGTAAGTCCGGTTTGTGAGAATGTTTTCATCAAACAGTATAGTAACGTCTGATTATGTCCCACCAGAAACAGGTTGAAGTGAAGCTGAATGTTCCACAAATCTGTCCAAGACAGCAGATGACAAATTGCTTGAGATGCCAATAGTAACACATTGCTTTGTTTTCACTAGAAGTCCCAAAGTTGCTTTCGAAATCTGAAAGTAACACCTGAACTATCACCATGATGTTTCCCTCTACTGTACATGTTTCGCTGTATTTGAAATCGAAAAAACTCAAGCAAACAAGATATAAGACATGCAATCCCATCTAAACAACAAAATTAACATATGGAGCAGAACCTGGCCACAGGATTAACGGTCAGAATGTGATGACACCAAACTGAAGCTCCCACTCTCCCCAGGGCTCCTCTCCGAGGATTTGCGCCTCCAGAGCGGACTCGGGCAATCCATCTCACACCCACCACACCATCAAAGCATCCACAATTGTTCCTTTGGTTTATTGGAGACCACCAAAGGCAGGGTTCAGGTACCAACACTGAAACAGAAAGGAACGGAGAGAAATGCCCTTAGTACACACCTCCTTGCAGATTATCAGTGTACCAGGCACTAAAAATAATCACTCTTGAGTAAGAACAGAATTTGTTGAAGGATGGGAATAGCAAAATCTTTAAAGCAACCCGCTTATAGCAAAACAACACCCGACTTTGAACTGCAAATACCAAATTCTTGGCAACAAATTGTTAACAAGATACGAAATCAAATCAAACAATGAGTCGGATCCCAGAAACCGAGAGATGTCACAGGCAAATATGTTCACTGCACAAAACTACATTGCCACTATCCTCCAAATCCTTTTTTAGAAAAGGAGGATCACCCCCGGCCGCTCTGCATAGAAATCCAAATCCTATAATAGAACACTACTTTTTTTTTTGCGGTTTTTTCAGTCGAAACTTGTCTAGAAATCCGTTGTAAAACCCCAAAATCCTACCTCCTCACATGAACCGAAAACCCTAAGGAGACGGCCAAGATTTTACCTAAAAAATCCAACCAAGAAACCAAATCCAGGAGAAGTCGACTGCAGCACGGAGAAAACCCTCGCCCTACTATACACACCTAAATCCCATAGAGAATCTGCTCGAAATCCCACACCGGGGGCAGGACGCAGAGCAGAATCTGCAGAACCCCGCCGAAGAGGGCCAGGAGGAAGGAGCAGGAGAACATCTCTCCCCTTTCCCAGGCCCACAAGGGAAATGAATGGAAGAAAGAGAAGAACTCAATCAAGAAGAGCAAGACGCCATTAGAAGAAGAAAGGGGGGAAGAAGGGAAGGGGACGGAACGGAGATGAAACGAAATCGGGGCAGCATTAACGCCTGCCTGCGGGCGCAATTAAACCCTCGGCGTGGCGGAGAAGGGCAAGCCATCACTCACTCACATGAACCGTGTGAACTGTGAGCTCGCTCCCCCACCGTCGGTCCCTCGTTCCCCACCCCACCCCCCTCCCCTCCACTCCAAAAACAAATTTTGGCGGACTAGGCCCGGCAAAAGAACAAGAGCGAGAACGGGAATCGCATTGCCCGGACGCCGGCGCAGGTCGACGCGGCGAGGGGGGAGGAGGAAGAGAAGAAGGGGACCGTACCAGGGCGGCGGCGGCGTCGCAATGTGGAGGGAGGGAAGGAAGAAAAGCGGCGGGCTCGCCTCGGAGCGTGGGAGGGAGGGAGAGAGCCCGGCGCGTGGGAATCGGCGATAGGATACAGAAATTTGCTCCTTTTCCTTTTCCTTTGCCTTTTTCTCTCACCAGTTCACCAGCATGCGCACTGGGCCTCTTCTTCTCCTCCTCCTCCTCGTCTCCGGTTTCCTTTCCCGCCCAGGCAGCTCAAGTCACGCCCCTCCTTGCTTGCCTATCCTCTCCTCTCTGGCTCTCTTGTCTCTTCCCTACCCTGTGGCCTGTGCCTGCGTGAGAGAGTGATGGACTTCAAGGCTCAAGACTGAGATATTCCAACTCCTCCTCCTCTCTCTCTCTCTCTCTCTCTCTCTTCTTCTATCAACTTATTGTTATCCTACTAGTACTACTTGACGCACGGCAGAAACGCTTCTTCTTTTTCCCTGTTTAAGAGCAACTCTAATCGGGCTATCCATTTCATCCGTTTGCGTCCATGCGGGCAAAAAAGCCAGCCCAACGCGTCAACCCAAATAGACGCACGTCCGCTTTCGTCTGCCTGCCGACCTATTTCCGGCTATTTTT